>JAVSCE010018049.1:0-226032 GCA_032199065.1 Smutsia gigantea | reverse complement strand
CAAAACAATTTGGTGCTGGCACAGGAACAGACCCATAGATCAATGGAACAGAATAGAGAGCCCAGATGTAAGCCTACATATATAGAGCCAATTAATATATGATAAAGGAACCATGGATATACAATGGGGGAATGACAACGTCTTAAACAACTGGTGTTGGCAAACAGAACAGCTACATGTAAGAGAATGAAACTGGATTATTGTTTAACCCCATACACAAAAGTAAACTCAAAATGGATCAAAGACCTGAATGTAAGCCATGAAACCATAACACTTTTAGAAGGAAACATAGGCACAAACCTCTTGAATATACATGAGCAACTTTTACCTGAACGCATATACTCAGGCAAGGGGAACAAAAGCAAAAATGAACAAATGGGACAAATCAAACTAAAAAGCCTCTGCACAGAAAAGGACACCATCAGTAGAACAAAAAAGTATCCTACAGTATGGGAGAATATATTCATAATCCAACAAAGGGTTAACATCCAAAATATATAAAGAACTCACATGCCTGAACACCCAAAAAGCAAATAACCTGATTAAAAAATGGGTGGAGGATATTAACAGACACTTCTCCAAAGAAGAAATTCAGATTGACAACAGGCACATTAAAAGATGCTCCACATCGCTAATCATCAGGGAAATGCAAATAAAAACCACAGCAAGATATCCCCTCACACCAGTTAGGATGGCCAACTTCCAAAAGACAAGGGACAACAAATGCTGGTGAGGATGCAGAGAAAGGGGAACCCTCCTACACTGCTGGTGGGAATGTAAGTTAGTTCAACCATTGTAGAAAGCAGTATGAAGTTTCCTCAAAAAACAAAAAAAAAAAGAATACCATTTGAGCCAGGAATTCCACTCCAAGAAATTTATCCAAAGAAAACAAGATCCCAGATTCAAAAAGGTATATGCACTTCATGCTATAGCGGTACTATTTACAATTGGCAAGATATGGACGCAACCTGAGTGTCCATCAGTAGATGAATGGGTGAAGATGTGGTACATATACACAATGGAACATTATTCAGCCATAAGAAGAAAACAAATCCTACCATTTGCAACAACACGGATGGAACTGGAGGGTATTATGCTCAGTGAAATAAACCAGGTGGAGAAAGACAAGTACCAAATGCTTTCACTCACTTGTGGAGTATAACAATGAAGCAAAACTGAAGGAACGAAACAGCAGACTCACAGACTCCAAGAAGAGACTAGAGGTTACAAAGGGAAGGGGTTGGAGAGGGTTGGTGGGAAGGGAAGGAGAAGGGGATTAAAGGACATTATGATTAACACACATAATGTAATGGGGGCACAGGGAAGACATTATAGCATGGATAAGACAAGTAGTGACTCTATAGCATCTTACTACACTGGTAGACAGTGACTGCCATGGGGAGTGTGGGGGACTTGATAATATGGGTGAATGTAGTAACCACAATGTTTCTCATGTGACATCTTCATAAGATTGTATATCAATGATACCTTTAAAATGTGTTTAAATATTGTTTAAATATGCCAATGTAGTATTAATCAGACTAATATAATTATGTTATCTGGTAGTGTAAGTTACATGTTTTTTAGACTACTGAAATGAAAATAAGCACTTAAGTCTTTATTCTTGCATTCCTTGTACACCTTACAAAAAATCCTCTTGACAAAAAAATAGATAAATGAAGGGAATGTGGAAAAACTGTGCTTTTTTACTAACATAAATATCTTTTAATGACTTATTAAACAAAACCATGAAATTTTGCTCTTTTGTTTTAAAATTCTTACAATAAATGTAGCAAATAAATTAAAACCAAACCATATAGTTAAATTCTAATGTTCATATTAATGTTAACATTAAAAAATGATAAAGCATTAGGTATTACTTCCAAATTCCAATAAAGTTATTACTCACACTCTATTATCAGTTTCTATTAGATTTTAAACGCTCTCTTCAGAAGAAGAGTGCAATGTCTTAGCAAATATTCTGTCTAAAATAATTGTCTGGCTTATTGAAATACTCTGTGAATATTTAATAAACTGCATTCTCTTACTTTCTTTCCCAAGCCCTCCAACAAAAAGATGGTTATAGAAAGTTCCCAGGTAATATTGTTCCCTAATTAGCCACATTATCATTAATACTTAGAAAATGAAAAACAAAATGGCAGTTGGGTATGAGAACTGAAGCAAAATAGAATTTACATTTTCAACTTGGGAGAGATAAATAACAGCCTTACTACGATTAACATGAAGTTACCAGAGACTACATAACAATATATCCTAGAAAGTGTTCACCCCTTTGTCATGTTGAATTACTTATGTTTAAAATGTCACTGTGGGCTGAAAGGGGTGTCAGACCTGGGCAAGTTCATTATGGGTTCGGTGAGACCAAAAAATGACAATGGAATTTTGCAGGTAAAAAGCTCATACCAAGATTTATTCTCATGGTTGTAGGTTGAATACTAGAAGCCCATCTGCTTCCAGCTCAGCCTCTGCCCCAGGCTCTGCCCTTGCCTCCATTCTCTGGTGCCCTCTCTTTTGATCTCTTCTCTAGGCTCTGCTCTTACCACCAGTGGAACTCTTTTTATAGCAATATGGGCAATAATGGCTTATTGCCAACAGGTATACAAGCATGTGCCTGTGCAGTAGGCTAAGTATGACATAATCACACGTATGCAGGGGGTATATATTAGGATCAGGTAGAGATCCTGACCTCCATTTTCCCTACAGTAAAATTTATCTAAAGCTTTTAATTTCATATGCATTCAAATTTCTTTGTAACTAAAACCAGAGCACAATCTAAAGGTTATATTTAAACCCCAATTAAATAGCCTCATTGTATCTGCACATATGTTCAGTAAATATATCAAATACCACTATGTGGGCAATGAGAGTGAAGAAGTGAAAGGACAGCCTACCCTCAAGAACCTCTCAAACTACTTTACTATTGAAATAAAATTTTGAGAGGAATGGATATTGTTTTTTAAATGTCTGTAATGAATAACATGAATGATGATAACATACTTTTATGGACACCAAATAATACCCTCTCCTGGTTTCCAGAGCACACTGCATTCTCATAATAAATAGATACTTAACCAAAGAGTAAAGAGCAAAAGAGGGTGATTCATTTAATAGAGTTCCAGTGTTATGTTTAGGGATTTGTATCCATAGAGGATACTAATACTAAAGGTGAAAAATGACTAATGTTGCAAGAGGTCAAACTTTTTCTCAGTACATTCATAAGTATGTATAGTTTTCTTATCTTTGGCTCTGATTTTGGAATATGGCCTCAAAAATGCTGTTTAAAATGTGCTTAATACAAGCATATATGGTCAATTAATATACGATAAAGGAGAGATGGATATACAATGGGGAAATGACAGCCTATTCAACAGCTGGTGTTGGTAAAACTGGACAGCTACATGTAAGAGAATGAAACTGAATTACTGTCTAACCCCATGCACAAAAGTAAACTCAAAATGGATCAAAGAACTGAATGTAAGTCATGAAACCATAAAACTCTTAGAAAAAAATATAGGCAAAAATCTCTTGGACATAAACATGAGCAACTTCTTCATGAACATATCTGCCCGGGCAAGGGAAACAAAAGCAAAAATGAACAAGTTGGACTATATCAAGCTAAAAAGCTTCTGTATAGCAAAGGATACCATCAGTAGAACAAAAAGACATTCTAAAGTATGGGAGAGTATATTCATAAATGACATATCCAATAAGGAAGGGGTTGACATCCAAATTATATAAAGAGCTCACACACCTCAACAAACAAAAAGCAAATAAGCCAATTAAAAAATGGGCAGAGGAGCTGAGCAGACACTTCTCCAAAGATGAAATTCAGATGGCTAACAGGCATATGGAAGATGCTCCACATCGCTAATCATCAGAGAAATGTAAATTAAAACCACAATGAGATATCACCTCACACCAGTTAGGATGGCCAACATTCAAAAGACAAACCACAACAAATGTTGGCGAGAATGTGGAGAAAGGGGAACCCTCCTACACTGCTGGTGGGAATGTAAATTAGAACAACCATTGTGGAAAGCAGTATGGAAGTTCCTCAAAAAACTCAAAATAGAAATACCATTTGACCCAGTAATTCCACCCCTAGGAATTTACCCTAAAAATGCAGCAGCCCAATTTGAAAAAGACATATGCACCCCTATGTTTATCGCAGCACTATTTATAATAGTCAAGAAATGGAAGCAACCTAAGTGTCCATCAGTAGATAAATGGATAAAGAAGATGTGTGGTATATATACACAATGGAACATTATTCAGCCATAAGAAGAAAACAAATCCTTCCATTTGCAGCAACATAGATGCAGCTAGAGGGCATTATGCTCAGTGAAATAAGCCAGGCAGAGAAAGACACGTATCAAATGATTTCACTCATCTGTGGAGTAAAAGAACAAGTAAAAAACTGAAGGAACAAAACAGCAGCAGACTCACAGAACCCAAGAATGGTCTAACAGTTACCAAAGGGAAAAGGACTGGAGAAGAGGGGTGGGGAGGGAAGAATAAGGGGGAAAAAGGGCTATTTCAATTAGCACACACATAATGTAGCAGGAGTGGGGGTGGGGTGAGCAGGTGCAGGGAAGGCAGTATAACACAGAGAAGACGTAGTGATTCTCTAACATCTTACTATGCCTATGGACAGTGACTGCAATGAGGTATGTGGTGGGGACTTGATAATAGGGGGAGTCTAGTAACCATAATGTTGCTCATGTAACTATATATTATTAATAATAGCAAAAAAAAATCTAAAAAGAAATGTGCTTAATAGCTATCAGTGTAACTAAATTTATGTTACTAAGCACTAAAATAGAGGCTACAAATAAAATACCTATCTAAGTCTTACTACTTTTAGATAACAGTGTCATAAATTAATATTGATAAAATAAGGATGAATTAAAACTGTCACATCTACTCTAAACAATGGATGTATCTATTTGTTTTAACATTTTTTGTAAGGATTGTATTTTCATGGCAAATATGTTACAATATTAATACCTAATAACAGGAATATGAAAAGTGTTGAAAGCTGAAGGATATACAAAGTCTATTACATGATATCTTCTGTGATTTTTGTAACATGAATATGTCCATTTTAAAGTGCAATATTTAATGAGTATTGACAAATATACATCCATGAAACCACCCCAAGATCAGGAGATAGACCATTTCTATAATCCATAAATATTCCTTTTGCACCATTTTAGTCAATCACTTCCTATACCCTTGGCAGCAGATAATCATTTGCTTTGTCTATACATAGTATTAGTTTGCATTATTTAGAATTTTATATCATTTGTATGTACATTTTGGTGTCTAATTTATTTCACTGAACATAATAATTTTGAGATCTGTCATGTCATTGCATAAATTGATAGTTTCATCTTCATGCTGGGTAATATTCTATTGCATGGGGATACCATATTTGCTTATCAGTTCCCAGTTGAGAGGTATTTGAGTTGTTTATAGATTTTAGCTATTGGAATTAAAGCTGCTATGGAATTCTTGTTAATTCTTTCTGTGCTCTTGTGTTTTCATATCTCTTTAAAGGCCAAGGTCTTATGAATTGTGCATATTGAAATTTACAAGAAAATACCAGTGTTGTCCAAATTGTTTTACAATTTTAAAACTCTTCCAACAGTGTATGAGAGTTTTAATTGTTCCACATCTTACCTATTATCTTTTTATGTTTGTATGTGAAGTGTTAGAACTGTCAATATTTAGTTTTTTTTTGTCTTCCTTTTAATGGGTTATAAGAGTTTATGTATTATACATAACAGTTCTTTACCAGTTATATATATTTAAATAATTTCTCTCATTTGGTACTAAATTTTTCATTTTTATAAGTGTGTTTCTGAGATCAAATTAATTTTCAATTATAATTTTAATTGTGTATGAAAATAGTATTTGAGAGATCTTTGTCCAAAAAAAAAAAGTTTTTTCTATGTTATCTTCTAGAAGTGTTACATTTATAATAACTTTTTAAATTAGGTGTATGATTCATGTTAAGTCACCATTAATGTATGGTTTGAGGTATGTATCACAATGCATTAATTTGGCATCTGTATTGATGATAGATATATCATCTATTGGCCTATAGCTATCTTCATTGATCTGTTTCTCTCCTTTAACAAATACTTCTATTGCTATTACTACTACTAGTAATGTGACTTTATATATTTATCTTTTTATTTTATTTAAAAAATTGCTTTGGGTCTTCTAAGGTCTCTACATTTAATTTAAATTTTAGAATAAATTTGCACATTTCTCAAAACAAGCTGCCTGTATTTTTTTACTGGAAATTTTACTTGAATAGCTAAATTTATTGGACATGTTACTGTTTTAGAAATAAAATTAGAATCTGGCTAACTGTTGGTAGATGGTATCTCATTTGGGGAGCTAAATTATTTTGTATACGTATATGTGGTTGTAACGGAAAAGAGGCTTGATTCAAATCAGCTGTTTATAATTCCTTGGTGAATAGAATATGATTGATGATGTGTGCAGAAAAAGGGACATTTAAAAGAAAGTACCATGTCTAATAAATAGGTTTTTTGAGTTAAAAAATTTCAGAAAGTACTCATGTTCTATGAAATTCAATTTTAAAAGACAAATTTTCTTTGTTTTTATATATAATATTAAGTCTCGGTTTTTATTCATATAGTGTTCTATGAGACAATAAATTGGATTTACTTTTAGCCTTTGATTTTCAAGAAAAGAAAAATCTTTTATATACATGAACAACACCTCGAGAGTTAAGTTACTCCCTATTAGGCACCTTTCTATTTTAATGACTAATTGAAAATTTGCTTTCATAATGCTAAGGTGAAAATCACAAGGAAGTCTTTGGTATAATTAGTAGAAAATAATACAGTGAATGCTAATGATGGGGTAAAATCACCCTGTGATTGTGAGTATATTTTGTCAAGTGTATAATTGCTTTGTTTCAGAAATGAGCACTAAATTTGGTCTATAAATTTAAATTATTACTTGAGCTGGTAAACACAAATAAATCAAATATTTCTGAACACTGTGTTATGCTTATAGTATGCTCTTTATATATATTTGATTTTGGAAATTTTTCTGGATTTGCTACATACCTGTCCATTTACACTTAATATATGGTTATCAAGAGAGGAAGTCATAATAGAAGGCAAAGCAAATAAACATTAACATACAAAAGTAAGGCCATATTGCTACTGCTTCTACAATAGGGATTTATTCTAAGCCCTAGTGTAAAATTGAGTTGTTAATAGTATGGTTAATATTTCTTAGAGGTTTTTAAGTCTACCTCAAGAAGATGATCTTACAATCACTTTTAAACTCAACTATATAGTCTTTGATGCATGAATGAGCTGCTACATAAACTATAAGATGAATAAATGATAAGATTTCCTATTATGTATGCTTGTTTGTCTCTGATTTCCTGCATTTGACCTACTTTTCATTTCTATCTCAGAAGTATAATTATTTCTTCTTTTCATTTCTCAGTAGTAATGGCATTTTAACCATTCATAACACCTCTAAGTATACTTAATAATATTTTATGTTTAAGTTGAAGTCAGTTATGATTTCCACATCTTTCGTAATTTTTTTATTAAGGTATCATGGATATAAACTCTTATGAAGGTTTCACAAGAAAAACAATGTGATTACTACATTCACCTCTATTATCAAGTAACCCCCTATGCCCCATTGTAGTCACTGTCCATCAGTGCAGTAAGATACCACAGTCTTCTCTGTGCTTTACAGTCTTCACTGTGACCCCACACACACCATGTCCACTCATCATAATACCCCACAATCTCCTCCCTCCCTCCCCACCCATCCTCCCTCATCCCTTCCCTTTGGTAACCACTAGTCCCTTCTTGAAGTCTGTGAGTCTACTCCTATTTTGTTCCTTCAGTTTTGCTTCATTGTTATACTCCACAAATTAGGGAAATCATTTGGTATTTGTCTTTCTCTCCCTAACTTATTTCACTGAGCATAATACCCTCTAGCTCCATCCATGTTGTTTCAAATGGTAGAATTTGTCACATCATTTATTTTTGAAAACCATGAAATCCATTCCTAATATGGCTCTCAGCTTTATTTCAGTTCATCTGCTTTACTATTTTGAACATCTCACCCAGATGATTAGTGTTTGTGTATGTTTGTGTGTGTTTGTATAATATGCATTCGCTATTATGAACATTCTAGTTAAATGCAGCACTTTTTATATTTTATAATTTTTTTTTGAAAAAATAACTATGCTTGGCCCCCCGTGCTGCCCAGACCTGTGCTCAGCCTGTGCCGGCTATGCCGCTTCCCCAGAGAGCCATGGCCAGAACAGAGACAAAGCCCAGCTTCTGACAGTGGATACCTTTAGGGGGTCTGTGTGATGTTCTGGTGACTGCTCAAGATTTCTGCTTGGCCCTCATCCATCTTCAGGTTTCTTCCATCAAATCAGATAACCTCACTCGAGCTTGTGCCCTTGTCCAAGAGGCAGCAAGGCAAGGAGCCAAAATAGTTTCTCTTCCAGAATGCTCTAATTCTCCATATGGCACAAAATATTTTCCTGAATATGCAGAAAAAATTCCTGGTGAATCCACACAGAAGCTTTCTGAAGTAGCAAATGAATGCAGCTTATATCTCACTGGAGGTTCCATTCCTAAAGAAGATGCTGGAAAATTGTATAACACCTGTGTGGTGTTTGGGCCTGATGGAACTTTACTGGTAAAGCACAGGAAGAAATTCAAATAATCAGTAGAGAACTCTATGAAAAATTATATGCCAGTAAATAGGACAACCTAGAAGAAATGGAAAATTTTCTAGAAAAGTACAATCTTCCAAGACTGACTCAGGAAGAAACAGAAAATCTGAACAGACCAATTACCAGTAATGAAATTGAATTGGTAATCAAAAAACTCCCAGCAAACAAAAATCCAGGACCAGATAGCTTTACAGCCAAATTCTACCAAACATTTAAAGAAGAGCTAATACCCAACCTTTTTAAAGTGTTACAAAAAGTAGAAAAGGAGGGAATACTTCCACACTCATTCTGTGAGGCCAGTATCACTCTAATACCTAAACCAGACATACACTACAAAAAAATGAATACTATAAACCAATATCTATGATGAACACAGATGCAAAAATCCTCAACAAAATATTAGCAAACCAAATTAAAAATGACATCAAAATATCATCCATCATGACCAAGTGAGATTTCTTCCAGGGATACAAGGATGGTAGACTATTTGTAAATCAATCAATGCAATACACCACATTAACAAAAAGAACATTAAAAACATGATAATCTCAGTAGGTGAAAAACATTTGACAAACTTCAACATCCATTCAGTATTAAAACTCTCAACAAAATGGGGCTGAAGGGACCACGCCTCATCTTAATAAAGACCATATATGACAAAGCCACAACTAACATCATACTCAGTGGTGAAAAGCTGAAAACTTTTCCTCTAAGATCAGGAGCAAGACAAGGTTGTCCACTCTCACCACTTTTATTCAATGTAGTACTGGAGGTCCTCGCCACAGCAATCAAACAAAACAGAGATAAAAGACATCCAAACTGGTAAGGAAAAAGTAAAACTGTCACTATTTGCAGATGACGTGATACTATATATAAAAAAACTCTAAAGACTCCACCAAAAACCTAATAGACCTAGTAATTGGATTCAGCAAAGTTGCAGGATACAAAATTAATTCATGGAAATCTATTGTGTTCCTAAATACTAACAAGAAACTAGCAAAAAAAGAAATCAGCAAAATAATTCCATTTAAAATTGAATCAAGAAGAATAAAATACCTAGGAGTTAACATGATCAAGGAATGAAGACCTGTACCCTGCAAACTACAAGACACTCCTGAGAGAAAGAAGATACAAATAAGTAGAAATCTATCCTGTGCTCATGGATAGGAAGAATTAATATTGATAAAATGGCTGTCCTGCCCAAATCAATTTACAGATTCAATGCAATCACTATCAAAATACCAACAGTATTTACAATGAACTAGAGCAAATAATCCTAAAATTCATATGGAACCACAAAAGACCCTGAATAGCCTAAGCAGTCCTGAGAAAGAACAAAGCTGGTAGTATCATGCTCCCTGACTTCAAGCTATACTACAAAGCTATAGTAATCAATATGGTTCTGGCACAAGAATAGACTTATAGATAAAGGGAACAGAATAGCCCAGATATAAACCCACACATATATGGTTAATTAATATATGATAAAACATCCATGAATGTATAATAAGGAAAAGACAGTCTCTTCAATAACTGATGTTGGGAAAACTGGACAGCTGCAGGCAAGAGAATGAAACTGGATTACTGTTTAACTCCATACAAAAATGAATTTGGAATGGATTAAACACCTACATGTACAATATGAAACCATAAACCTCTTAGAAGAAAACACAGGCAAAAATCTCATGAACGTAAGTATAAGCAGTTTTCTCCTGGATACATCTTCTTAGGCAAGGGAAACAAAAAATGGACAAGGTGGACTATATCAACCTAAAAAGCTTTTGTACAGCAAAGGACACCATTAACAAACAAAAAGGCAACCTACAGTATGGGAGAATATATTTCTAAGTGATTTATTTGATAAGGAGTTAACATTCAAAAGATACAAAGAACTCATACACTCAACATCAGAAAAAAATGACCCAATTAAAAAATGGGTGAAGGACATGATAATTTTTCTGAAGAAGAAATTCAGATGGTAGCAGGCACGTGAAAAGGTGCTCCACATCCCTAATCATCTGGGAATTGCAAATTAAAACCACAGTGAGCTACCACCTGACACCAATTAGAATGGTCACTATCCAAATGATAACAAGTTGTTGGTGAGGATGTGGAGAGAAGGGAACACTCCTACACTTTTTTTGGGAATGTAAATTGGTGGAGCCACTGTGGAAAGCAGTATGGAGGTTCCTCAAAAAACTAAAAGTAGAAATACCATTTGAAACAGTAATTCTACTTCTAGGAATTTACCTGAATAAAAGAAAAATCTATGATTTCCACCCCTATGTTTATCACTGCATTATTTGCAATAGATATGGAAGCAACCAAAGTGTCCATTAATAGATGAAAGGGTAAAGTGACACATTTACACAGTGGCATATTATTCAGCCATAAAAAACAAATCCTGCAATTTGCAATGGATGGACCTAGAGGGTATTATGCCAAGCGAAATAAGCCAGGTGGAGAAAGACAAATGACATATAATTTCACTTAATTGTGGCATCTCAAAAACAAAAAATGAACAAAATAGCAGTAGACTTATAACAGTGAAAAGTGACTGGTGGTTACCATGGGGGAGAGGTTTGAGTGGGTGAGGGTGAGGGAGAAAAAGGGGCCCAAAAATTCTCAATCATAATGTAAGTTGGTCACAGGGATGGTAGTACAGCATGGAGAAAATAGTCAGTGATTCTTCCTGTAACATCTTTCTGATGACAGTAACTGCACTGGTTGGGATGAGGATTTAATAATAATGGGTAACTGTTGATCCACTGTGTTGTATATTTGAAACCAATATAATACTGTGTATCAACTATACTTCAATAAATAGAAAAATAAAATGATTGACTTGTAGGCAGCAAAATAAATAAATAAATAAAATAACTATGCTTTATTTTGTCTTGTGTTTTAGTTTAATATCCTTAGCAATTATAAGCATGTTAGTCAGAATTTGGAATATGATTTGGGAAGGTAGGGTATCTTAGTTAATATGCAAAGGTTTCATTGGATTCAACTTGTTTCACTTGAAAATCTCACATCTACTCTCAATTCTACCTCATTTTTGTAAGTCCAGATCCTTGGACATTCATTCTTTGCTGATATTAAATCTCAAGTCTTATGCTGAAGAGACAGTTATCTGGCTGCACAAGGTAGAGAGGGGTTCCCAGGTATTACATATACAATGTTCTAACCGTCCATTTTCAGCTTTACATTATACCCTGTCCTTTACAGACATCTGGAATCTAGATTTACTAAGTTTCTAGAGTGCCTCTAACAAACGTACATCTTTTCCTCTTTTATTACATGGAATTCAGCTTTCCCTGCTCTCATAATTTTTTTAACACTGTCCATCACTTTTCCATGCTCAGGATTTTATTGACACGGATTTCTTTCTCTTTGTAAGTATACATATGCACATCATTGTCATTATTATTATTATTATTTAATCTGGTTTTACTTGAGTTCAGAGGGAAGAGAGGCACAAATATATGCCTGAATGATGTTTTTTAAATTATGACAAGAATACTTTACATGAAATCTATCCTTTTAATAAATTTTAAAGTGCACAATACGGTAATATTAACTATAGAAACAATATTGTACAGCAGATTCTTCCCAACTTACTCATCTTGTTTAGTGGAAACATTATACCTGTTAACAGCAATTCCCCATTTCCCACTCCATGCAGCCCATGGCAACCACCTTACACTCTTTTTCCAGTCCTGTGATGGGCTTATTTACTTAGCACAGTGTCCTCCAGGTTCACCCATGTTATTGCATAGGTCTGGAGTTTCTTATTTTTTATGACTGAATAATATTCCATTGTATGTGTTTACCAACCACATTTTCTTTATTCATCCATTGATAGATATTTATTTGTTTACATATTTTGATTACTGCAAATAATGCCGTAATAAATGTGGGAGTGCAAATACTCTTCAGGAGCCTGATTTCTGTTCCTTTAGATAAATACCTAGAAAGGGGATTGCTGGATGGTATAGTTCTATTTTTAATTTTTGAGGAATCTCTACATTGCTTTTTCCATAAAGGCTATACCATTTTTCATCCCCACCAACATTTTACAAGCGTTCCAATTTATACACATCCTTACCAATAGTTTTTTTTAATTTTGTTTTTTAATATCCATTTTAGCAAGAGTGAGGTAATATATTATTGTTTTGTTTGCATTTCCCTAATGATCAGTTATGGTGAGCATCTTTTCATGTGCCTTTTGGTCATGTGCATATCCTCTTTGGAGATATTTCTATTCAAATTATTTTCCCATTTTTAAATCAGGTTATTTAATTTTTCTGTTTTATGTTTTGTTTTTTGCTATTGAGTTGTAGCGATTCTTTATATATTTTTAATATTAACTGGTTATTGTATATATGATTTGCAAATATTTTCTCCTTTCCTGTAGATTCCCTTTCATCCTGTTTCCTTTGCTATAAGAAACTTTCTAGTTTGATGAAGTCCAACTGGTCTATTTTTGCTTTGTTGCTTGTGCTTTTGGGGTCACATATAAAAAATCATTGCCTACACCAGTGTCATGAAGTGCATCCTCTATGTTTTGTTCTAGGAATTTTACAGTTATGTCTTACATTTAAATCTTTGTTCCATTTAAAATTGAGTTTTGTGTATTGTTCAATGTAAGAGTTGACTTCATTCTTTTGTATGTGTATATTCAACTTTCACAACATGATTTATGAAAGAGATTCTCCTTTCCCCATTTACAATGGCATCAAAAAGAATAAAATACTGAGGGATGAACTTAATCAAGGACCAAAAAGACTTGTGCAGATAACTACATAACATTGATAAAAAATGCAGGAAGGTGCTGATATATGGAAACACATTTCATGTTCATGGATTGGAAGAATTAAAATTATTAAAATGTCCATAATACTCAAAACTACAGATTTAATGTAATCTTTATCAATACCCCACTGGCATTTCTTACAGAAATAGAAAAAAATTTCCTAAAATTTTTATGGAACCACAAACAACCAAAAATAGCCAAAAAAAATCTGGAGAAAGAAAGACAAAGCTGGAGGTATCACACTTTCTGATTTCAAACAATATTACAAAACTATAATCATTAAAATAGTTTAGTATTGGTGTAAAGACAGACATGTAGATTAATGGAACAGAATACGGAGCCCCAAAACTGCCCCATGCATAAATGGTTAACTGAACTTCAACAAGCGTATAAAAAAGTTTTTTTCCCTCCTCTTATCTTTGTCTATGTTAATTATTTATGGAACCCTATAATTTAGTATCTTCAATGACTGTTACATGTTCTTCCTCTTCTGACATTTCATTGTTTATTCTCCATAGCTTTTGACATATCTGGCTATATTTGCACACACTATTTATATCTATCCTCTTACATGCTGTCAATGTGATAAAATGAAATCTAGCTTCAACCTATATTTCCTTTTAAAATGTATAATTAATTTCATTTGCATATATAAGTGTCACTCTCCTGTGTACATTAAATGAAACTGTTTGATCTGATATCTATGTCTGTGTCAAGCCTTATCAGCTACCAACTTCCTTCTTTTCCTAATTTACTTTTGATATATTATAAAACTTCTTATTTCTTGAACACATCCTGTTGCTTTAATGTTTTGTGTAGACCCAGAATACCCATTTTCTTTGAGCTTTTTTCCCAGTCACATTTCATAATTCAGTTGGAATATATTGTTGGTAATATTTTGTTTGATCTCCTGCAGGTAAAGCTTATCACTTCCACATTTCTACCATTGTCTTCATTTGTGTATAGCCTTATTTCTAATATGTATAGTAAATAGCATTCATTTGTTTGTCTTACTTTCTAATAAACTATGAGCATATTTATCCCTAAGACTTGTAATATTTACATTTTGAAGTACAATAATATTTGGTGAATGAAATAAGTGATTTATGATACCTCATTGATAGGCTCAAAGGCTGAATGAAATTGCTGAATTAGTGTCATTTCATTGGTGGATGGGAATGAATAATACCCTGGCAGCTCCAGTTTTAGAAATATAATACTCAAATGTGTTGTGTGTGTGTATGTGTTGCATATAATGTATACATTAAACAAACAAACAAAAAGGTTTACTGGGTTAAAATATGTAGGAGATTAATTTGTTACATAATTACATCTTTTTAATTGCAAGTTTATGTTAAATATTTTTTAGTTAATTCCATATTTGTCTTGTTAAATAAATCTTATATTAAAAAACCACATCATATATTCTCATGCCTAAAGTGACTTCTATATCAATTTTTTATTGAAATTTTGTTTCAAAAGAAGACTATTCTTTTTATTTTATTTTTGCATTCTAATTTGAGTTAAGGAGTGCCTTAAATAGAATAGTGATAAATCTGTACTTTTGACCTTAGACAATTTGAATTATTGATATCCATAAATATAAATTAAGCTTCTATGCTAAGTCTAGGTCTTGCAATGTTGACAGATTGTTCACAGATTATGTGTATAATGTGGTATACAAAATAAAATGAAGCCATGGCTCATCAGGTATTTGGATAAAAAACTTATCTATGTAAGTCTATTTGAACTTACAAATTGAAATTTGATTATTTAGTACACTCACAATAAATTACACCAATATTTATCAGTACCATCCACAGGCAGTATTAGGTCCAGCTAAAGCTGGGCTAGGATGGAGATAGGAAGGTGGGAATTGAAGACTAGTGTAGATAATCCATATTCGAGTTCAAAAGGATCCAAGTCTAACAACTAGACAGAATTACCTTGAAAAGTTTGCAACTGAGCACTTCTACTTACAAAAGAGTGTTTATCAGTGATAGTCCATAGACTTAGATGAAGAAGAGGGTAAAAATATTAACTTAGTGTCCAAAATGCAAATATAATTGTAATTTCAATAGAAAAATTTAAAAAATAGTCTCATATGAAAAAGATAAGGAATGCATGGTGTTTAAACTTGTGTGGCAAGACTACCTGTAGAGAAGAGAGTAATGTGTCTGTTTTTATCATTGTTTGCTTCATGCCTCACACTTGCCCTATCATCCCAATTTTCAGTTAAACAGATGAAGTTTTGTCATTATATAGAGAAGATAACATTTTCATTAAAATTTAGTCATTTGTATTGAACTAAAAAAATTTCTATGAAATTATATGTGCATGCATGTGCTTGCACATGTGTATCAGATTCCTTAGATAATAAAAGCATTGCCCAAGATAAAAAATACTGTATCTGATGTTTATAGTTCATATTTTTCAGCTTCCACTCTGATATTGCTTTAATTTTAGTATCAATTACCTAATATTTCATAATGTACATAAAAGAAAAAAGGATAAAAATCTTGAGAATACACATTTAAATTTCAAAATTTGTATTGAACTCTCATTGTTCTAAATGTTTTGAAAAGATAACTTCAGGATATGTTCACTATAATGCTTCTGTTCAAAATAGAAATTGGCTTACACAATACTGGATATCTCCTTTTATTTAAAAATGGTAAATATGGTCAACAAAGAATCCCTATTGTGTGAGAGAAAATACTTTATATCTCTCAAAGTGAACTACTCATCATTAGACAATTTTTGTGTATTGGTACAATTTTGTGTCTATTCAATTGCATTTCCAGATTGGATCTGACATTAAAACATTTAGATAAGGGAAAGCTAGGATACCAATCTCCCTAGCTCCAGGAAGCTTCAGAAATAGACTAAAGCTTAATAGCAGCTCAAATTAAGACAATTCAGCTTCCCAGTATCCCACTTATCTGTACCAAATATTTTAGCAGCACTTTGTGGTAACATAACTAGACTTAAAATTCCGGTGAATGTGTTCTTATTTTTTTAAATAAACAGAAAATGGAGAAAACATTCTTCAGCTTAATACTTAATGTTAGGCAGAAAATGCCAATACTCTTTAAATTCACCTGTATGTGAAATCTAATAATTACAAAGAAACGGAGAGTAGATTGGTAGTTGCCAGGAGCAGGGGTGATGAAAATGTGTACTATTGGTCAAAGGATATATATTTCCAGTTACAGGATGTTTAAATTCTAGAGATATAATGTATAGCATGGTACTATATGTTGAAATTTACTAAGAGAGTGGATCTTAAAAGTTTGTTCCACACACACAAGAAGGTAGTAGCTATGTGAGGTGATGAATGTATTAGCTAACCTTATTGTAATCATTTCAAAATATATACATATATCAAATCATCAGTTTGTACATCTTAACTTACACAATGTTATATGTCAATTATATATCAATAAAGCTGTGAAAATATGATTTGACACATTTTAATTTTTTAAAAATATATTTTAATATATATCGAGTCATATGAGAACATTATTATTAGAATGATTTAAATATATAAAATATAATCATTTTAATCCTCTAATATTTAGTATCTTCCTCATGCTCTGATTTGTACTACATAAATATATATCCCTTTAATCAAATGACCTGTTTGCCCTTAAAGGAAGTCTTTCACAAATTTTCCTTTTGCACGTATCTTCTCTTCTAACTATATACCCTCAGCTCTATCATACAGATAGGAATTTTAAGTCAGGGAACCTACCATTTTTAAGGGTTATTTTAAGGAATCATTTATTATGCTTACTGGGAAGAGAAGATACCCTATCTATACTGTTTTGTTTTTCCCCAAATATCTTAAGTTAATATAGGAGTTAATGTAAATTTGCATTAATAGTTTTGTTGTCATTCTGTTTGCGTTTGTTTTGTGCACCATCTCTAAAGGAAAAAAGAAAGTCTAGAAGTGAGACAAACTCCACAAATATGTTATGCTGGTAGGAAAATTATATTTGGTCAAATTTAAAAGAAAAGTTAATTATTTGTTGTTCAAATGATTTTTACTAGGGATCTTGTTGAATTACAACTTCCATTTATGAATTATGGATTTATAACTACCCTTAGTTAAGGGATATGAAATGTCAGTGTGGGACATCCAGTTCTTTGAGTTTGTACAGAAGAAATTATTTGGGGTTAAAAGATTTTTAAAAATCAATATGTCCCTTTGTAAAAACTAAAAAATTAATATGCTAATTTTAGTTTTACTTTGGAAATTCATTTTAAGTATCTAATTTTAAGATTTTGTTAAATTTAACAATCACACTTAGAACTTTGATGATTTGCTAATTATGTTTTGCTAAATATTATGAAATATATTTATAAATGTTCTTCTGCACTTCAGCTGCCTAACAACAAATGTTCCTTAAATGAATTTGTTTCCCTGAATATTGTAAAGTGCATATGTGTATTTTATTTTAATAAGTCAAACACATCATATTCAAATACTTACATAGTCTTAATAAATCTCATAAATTAAATTTATCATAGCATTCATTTATAACTTTCCTGAGCACTCTGTTTGCAAAGTTAGCTAAATATGCATCTTAAAATTACTAGTCTGAAATAAATTAATTAATATTTTAAGTTGAATAAAAATTGTTACATTGTAATGTCAAATAGTTTTACATATTTTAAGTACCAAATACCCAAAATTATTCCTAAACTAAAAATACTAAAGATATAGATTGGATTTCCTACACTTGTATGTTTTCTCAGGGCACTAAACCCTCATATGTAATACAAAGTCAAGTGATTTTGAGGTTTATAATTACACCAATATAGTTTGTTGTGAGTTTCTCAGTTTACTTAGATTGCCTAGAAATCAAATTTTTGGTCAGACCATTTCTATCTTAAAGTCAAAATCCATTTAATCAAAATTTGCTAGAATTTTTACTACATGATCTACAGGCATACCAATTTCAACATGCCCAAAGTAACAGTTTGTTATGTCCTCCAAAGAAGCCCTTTCTCTTATTTTTCCTGTTCTCTTAGAAACCTCTTCTATACCCAGAAATCTGAATGTTAGTTGTGATAGCTTCCAAACTCACCACATGTGAATTCTATTCTTTCTGACTTCTAAATATCTCCACTTTATTTTATATTGCCACTGCTGCTTCTTACATTTGGATCCTCATTATTTCTTATCACAGTAGCCAACAGAGAGTGCTAGTTAATGTCTATTATCTTTTGTTCCCAGTGTATCAGTTACCCAAGTGATCTCTCTTTGTGGCAAAACCCATCAGGTCACTTCTTTACACTTCAGTTGCTTCTCCAGTTTATAGGATTCAGTTCAGATCGCTTAGGAGAATTTGCAAGCAAGTTAGACTTTTGCCTACTTCTCATACTTTATCTCAAGTGATTTCCAAAAGATATTTCAGATTAGTGGTACTGTACTTTTTACATATTTATGTTGTCATTATGAACCTACCACCACATACAATAAGAAAGTTCTTTCATGCTCTATTTTGCTTTTGCCATACAACCACTTTCTAATTATTGTCACATTAAATAAGTTTTAATTGTTGTTTGAGTTCATGTAATTACAGTATGGTCTCTTTTATGTTAAGCTGCTTACATTTAAAAGAATATATAAGGGATTAAGACTGATGTGATTAAAGATGGTGGTGTGAGAGGTGAGACAGAGGCCTCCTCACAAAACCACATATAATATGAAAATATACTTAATACAGCTAATCGTGAAAGAGGAACAGAAAAGAAGGATGCACCAGACTGCATACACCTGGAGAAAAGAACAGACCTCACAGAATAGGGTAATGTACCAAAGCAATGGCCCAGTGGGACCCAAGCTCTTCCCCTCTCCCAAGCTCACTGGGAGGAGGAAGAGAAATGGAGTGGGGATGGGGTGGAGAACTAGGACGCTGAACACCCAACCCCTGAGATCTGCTCTGGGAGCACGAACCTACATTGCATGGAGCTCTGGAGATTAATGGAGATGGAAAACTAAGACAGGCATAATACTTGGAGAGACTGAGATACCAGCCTCTTGTAGAAAACAGGGATCCACATCTGGCTGCTCTGGGACAAAACAAAGGGGCAGTCTGAGAGACTTCCTAGGAGCAAGAGGGCTGCTAAAGGGGCAAGGA
This sequence comes from Smutsia gigantea, assembly GCA_032199065.1. NCBI lineage: Eukaryota > Metazoa > Chordata > Mammalia > Pholidota > Manidae > Smutsia > Smutsia gigantea. Next base: position 206,285 of record JAVSCE010018049.1, on the reverse strand, counting down.
TAGCACAGACCTTGCTGCTCAGAAGAAAGGACAGGTAGACAAAATTGTCCAGGCACACTCTGCCCAATAGGTTGGGAACCCTGAGGAGCTTCAAGCACTCCATTCTCCCTGTCTAGCTATGCAGCTCTGAGGAACCCCTACCTGATATGTAGCCTGCTGCACCTTCCTCTAGGCCAGCACTGGCTCAAAAACTGGCAGCCCCTGCCATGGTGTCAGGCCACCAGAGGGAGGCCCTGCCTGTGGCAGCTACAAACATAAAGCATAGAGGCTTACACCTGTGTGCCCAGTCCACTGGTTCTGGCAGTGGAGATAGGCACAGCAGCCAGGAAGCAGGAAACAGCTCTTTCCTCTCCCCAGACACAAGCCCTGATCCCCTGTGACCCCTGACATCACTCCAGGATCTGAGCAGCTCCAGAGACTAGAGCTTCTGGGTGCTATAGGGTGACACATGCAAAAAAAAAAAAAAAAATCAAAGGAACCTGGTTCAAACCAAAATCCCACAAACACCAGAAAAAGGCCAAGTGAAACTGAACTCATCAATCCTCCTGAAAGATATGTCAAAATAAAAATCATAAACATGGTCGTGGAGGTACAGAAAAATATTCAAGAACTCAGGTAAGAATTCAGGAGTGAGATACAATCATTAAGCAATGCAGTATCTGAAAGAAACATAAAATGAAGGGACTTAAAAGCATATTAGATGAAGTAGTGGAGATGTGAAATGAAATAGAAATTAGAGAAGAGGAATACAAAGAAAATGAGGCACAGAGAGAAAAAAGGATCTCTGGGAATGAAAGAATAATAAGAGAACTGTGTGACCAGTCCAAACAGAACAATATTCACATTATAGGGGTACGAGAAGAAGAAAAGAGAGAAAAAGGGTTAGATAGTGTCTTTGAGGAGGTGATTGCTGAAAACTTTCCCAATGTGGGTGAGGAGATAGTCTCTCAGGCCATGGAAGTGCACACATTTCCCAACACAAGGGACCCAAGGAAGACAACACCAAGACACATAATTAAAATGGAAAAGATCAAGGACAAGATCAGAGTATTAAAAGCAGCCAGAGAGAGATAAAAGATCACATACAAAGGAAAACCCATCAGGCTATCATCAGACTTAACAACAGAAACCTTACAGGCCAGAAGGGAGGGGCATGATATATTGAATGCAGTGAAGCAGAAGGGCCTCAAACCAAGAATACTCTACCTGGAAATATTATCATTTAAATTTGAAGGAGAGATTAAACAATTTCCAGATAAGCAAAAGCTGAGAGAATTGCGTCCCACAAACTGTCCCTACAGTGTATTTTGGACAGACTGCTATAGGTGAAAGTTTTCCTAAGACTAAATACCTGCCAGCAGGGGAAATAACACCACAGTAAAGAAAATAGAACAATTAATTACTAAACAGATGCAAAATTTAATCAACTACCCCCAAAGTCAGTCAGAGGATAGACAAAGAGTATAGAATATGATACCTAATATATAAAGAATGGAGGAGGAAAAAAAGGAACCTTTAGATTGTGTTTGTAATAGCATACTAAGTGAGTTAAATTAGGCTGATACTAAGGAAGTTACCCTTGAGCCTTTGGTAACCACGAATCTAATGTCTGCAATAACAATAAGTACATACCTATGGATAATCACCCTAAATGTAAATTGTCTGAATGCACTAAACAAAAGACATAGAATCACTAAATGGATAAAAAGCTAGACCCATTCTATATGTTGCCTAAAAGAGACTCACTTCAAACCCGAAGACATACACAGACTAAAAGTGAAGGGATGGAAAAAGATATTTCATGCAACTAATAGGGAGAAAAAAAGCAGGAGTTGCAGTACTTATATCAGACAAAATAGACTTCAAACAAAGAAAGTAACAAGAGACAAAGAAGGACATTGCATAGTGATAAAGGCTACAGTCGAACATGAGGATATAACTATTATAAATATCTGTGCACCCAACATAGGAGAACCTACGTATGTGAAACAAATACTAACAGAATTAAAGAGGAAATAGAATGCAGTGCATTCATTTTAGGAGACTTCAACACACCACTCACTCCAAAGGACAGATCAACCAGACAGAAAATAAGTAAGGATATGAGGCAGAGAAAGACAAATACCAAACGATTTCCCTCATTTGTGAAGTATAACAATGTAGCAAAACTGAAGAAACAAAACAGCAGCAGATTCACAGACTCCAAAAATGGACTAGTGGTCACCAAAGGGGAGGGGTGGGGGAGGGCGGTTGGGAGGGAGAGAGAAGGGGATTGAGTGGTGGTATGATTAGTACACATGGGTCATGGGGAAGACAGTGTAGCTCAGAGAAGACAAGTAGTGACTCTGTGGCATCTTACTACACTGATGGACAGTGACTGCAATGGGGTTTGGGGGCGACTCAATAATATGGGTGAATGTAGTAACCACATTGTTTTCATGTGAAAACCTTCCTAAGAGTATATATCAATGATAAATTAATAAAATTAAAATATTTATACATAAGGATTAATTACTTAGTTACTTTGCTGAAAGTCATCCACCTTGTATTTTTCACAATAAACCCTAGTTCATCATAAAGCATTCTCTTTATATTATATTGCTATATTGGATGTGCTAATATTCTGTGAAAGTTGGTTATGTCTGTTTAATGAGAGATACTGACTTTTAGTTTCTTTTCCTTGAAGTGCTGTTTTTTTCTTATTTTATAGTAAGATTTTCCTAACATCAGGAAATAGGTTGAGAACTTGTATACTTTCCTGTAATTTTGGCAATTGCTTGTGTAAATTTATCACATAATTCTTGAAAAGCTTAAAATTTAGTATAAAATGGATCTGACAACAGGTGCCATAACTTGTAAAAATAAACAAACAACTTTACAGGGTACCCTATAAAAAGAGATAAAAGCAGTTCTATAAAAACTAAGTTTCTCAACAGGTGAAGAAGTCGTGAATGAGAATTCATATAAACAATAAATTATGCTATCAGGTTATATTCAAATATTAACCAGTGAATATTGCATTAAGTAGAATCAGCATTTAAAATAGGTATGTTCTGTAAAAAGAGAGAGAATAAAAGTTTTGACAAAGGAAGTTATAATAAAAGTGCCTTAAAATTATGTAAGAAATGAAAATGAACACTTTTTTACACATGAGCATATACATGGACATTGTAGAAGCCTTATTGTAGTCTGCGGCTAGAACCACACTAAATATCTATGAACAGGAGAAAGGTTCACCAAATATTTATATGTGTTTATAATAAATCATACTAAGTGAAAAATAAACTTGAATTGTATAGGTAGACATGGATAAATACAAATTAGTTATATATGGAAAACTGAAAGTTACTTACTGTATGGTGCTCTTTTTATAAAGATTTAATAAAATAAAAAAGGAACAATAAATGAAATTAAATAAGTAAATAGAATACAAATTTTAAAAAGAAGGAAAGAATGGTCATCACTGTGACCAAGGGAGAAAGAAGCGATAGGCAAGGGCAAAATGGGCCTTTCTAAGTACAAGCAATATTTCATTTATCTGGTTGTTGGCACCTGAGTATTCATGCATTTCTTTCCCATGCATTTAGTTTACATAGTCTTTTAAAATGTTGTATTTCAAAAAATGTTATAAGGGATTCTGTTAATTCCAGTTTGTGAACAGGGCTCACAAAACACAGATAGGTTATAAAATCTATTCATGTCATAACTAGAATTGAAAACCAAACTCCCTGAATCTTGGTATTTCTTAACAAGTCATCTGATTTACAGTAAATGACTGGTCAGGCATATTTAAGCCTTAATGGTCATAAAGTATCAAATAAATGCATGGGGTATTATTTAGCTTTCTTTTTATATGGTGTTATTCCTTGATGATACTGGAGAGTCTTGAGCTTGAATTAATGCCTTATATTTCTTGTAAACTCCCGCATATCAGGTTTAGGGTTCTTTCGATAGAAATGGTTCAACTCAATATTTAAGATTTCTGGAACAAGGACCCTTCTTGATGATTTGATCAAAATCAAAAGTAAACAGGAGCCACAGAGAGTCTTGGATTATTTTTTAATCTTACACATTACTCATATTTTGCCTTCTTAAATATGAAAATAGAATTATTATAAAACTTGTGAGTTGAGGACTAACATTTAAAAAAACATGTTTTAATGTGTTTGCCAATACATTTTCTGAACATGGATGAAAAACTCCAAATTGAGTTAAATCCACTTCTGTCTACTATATTAACTTGAAAAGTGTGCTGCTGATAAAGGCTTAGTGGTACTTGTCTCCATCATTAGAGCACACTTGATGCTAGAAAATATACATTATCTTTTCTCTCAAATTACAAATATAATACCTTCATTCTGCAACTACCTATAACCTTGTTTTCTGTAATTAATGACATGATAGTACCACTGTCCTAGCCTGTGGAAGTCTCTGTGTTTCACCACCTCAATCTCCAACCCAACAAAATATGTTTAGAACCTGTACTCTTACTCTAAAGATCCTCCTTTACAACAGAAAGGCAAATTTTTCATATTTATCTGAAAAATCAACTATATACATATATATGCATATACACACACACACATATATATATATAAATACACAAATATATGCATATATATAAGAAAAGTTAAATTCACACATAATTTATATATGGCATTTTATATATATGGCATTCTGTTTTGTGTTTATATATATATAGTATATATGTATGGAGAGAAAGATTTTGGTGTCTCAAATATTGATCTGCCTTGCATAAAAGTTACTATGTTCCATGTCTAATTCCTCCACCATTCATGATAACCCTCTACTCATTCTGAATGTTTAAGTCTACTAGCATACCTCTTATTATGTTTACAGAGCTCAGCTCAAAGTGCTTTTTCTTGTAGGAAAATGTGATTTTTCAAATTCGTTGTCTTATTCTTAAAAGTATGTTGAATAATATGTCATTTATCATTTATGTATTCATTTTATGTGAAAGTACGACATAGACTGAATTTCCATTTATCATGTATTGAAGGTCTTAAGGCATCATTACTGCACTCAAAAACATTCTACACAGGGCTATTATCAACTTCCCACCACATACTCCACTACAGTCACTATCCATCAGCATAGTAAGGTGCTATAGAATCATGACATGTTTCCTCTATAAATACTGCCTTTCCTGTGTGCCCTGCTGCTGCATTATGTGTGCTAACCATAATGCCCCTCTTCCCCCCTCATCCTTCCCTTCCCACCCATCCTTCCCAGTTCCTTTCCCTTTGGTAACTGTTAGACCATTTTGGGGTTCTGTGAGTCTGCTGCTGTTTTTTTCCTTCAGTTTTTCCTTTGTTGTTATGCTCCACAGATGAGTAAAATCATTTGATACTTATCTTTCTCCACCTGGCTTATTTCACTGAGCATAATACCCTCTAGCTCCATCCATGTTGTTGCAAATGGTAGGACTTGTTTTCTGCTTATGGCTGAGTAATATTCCATTGGGTATATGTACCACCTCTTCTTTATCCATTCATCTACTGATGGACACTTAGGACACTTCCATTTCTGAGCTATTGTAAATAGTGCTGCAATAAACATAGTGGTGCATATGTCCTTTTCAAATGGGGCTACTGTATTCTTAGGGTAAATTCCTAGGAGTGGAATTCCTAAGTCAAATGGTATTTCTATTTTGAGTTTTTTGAGGAACTTCCGTACTGCTTTCCGCAATGGTTGTACTAATTTACATTCCCACCAGCAGTGTAGGAGGCTTTCCCTTTCTCCACATCCTCCCCAACATTTGTTGTTGTTTGTCTTTTGGATGTTGGCCATCCTAACTGGTGTGAGGTGATATCTCATTGTGCTTTTAATCTGCATTTGCCTGATGATTAGCGACGTGGAGCATCTTTTCCTGTGCCTGTTGGCCATCTGAATTTCTTCTTCAGAGAAGTTTCTGATCAGCTCCTCTGCCCATTTTTTAATTCTTATTTGCATTTTGTTTTTTGAGGTGCATGAGGTCTTTACATATTTTAGATGTCAACCCCTTATTAGATACATCATTTATGAATATATTCTCACATACTGCAGGATGTCTTTTTGTTCTACTGATGGTGTCCTTTGCTGTACAGAAGCTTTGTAGTTTGATATAGTACCCCTTGTTCATTTTTCCTTTGGTTTCCCTTGCCCGGGGAGATATGTTCATGAAGAAGTTGTTCATGTTTATGTCCAAGAGATTTTTGCCTATATTTTGTTCTAAGAGTTTTATGGTTTCATGACTTACATATAGGTCTTTCATCCATTTTGAGTTTACTTTTGGGTATGGGGATAGTCAATAATCCATTTTCATTCTCTTACATGTAGCTCTCTAGTTTTGCCAACAACAGCTGTTGAGGAGGCTGTCATTACCTCATTGTATATCCATGGCTCCTTTATCATACATTAATTAACCATATATGCTTACGTTTTTATCTGGGCTCTCTATTCTGTTCCACTGGTCTATGGGTCTGTTCTTGTGCCAGTAACAAATTGTCTTGATTACTGTGGCTTTGTAATAGAGCTTGAAGTAAGGGAGCATAATTCCCCCTGCTTTATTCTTCCTTCTCAGGATTGCTTTGGCTATTTGGGGTCTTTTGTCTTTCCATATGAATTTTAGAACTCTTTGATCTATTTCACTGAAGAATGCTGTTGGTATTTTGATAGGGATTGCATTGAATCTGTAGATTGCTTTAGGCAGGATGGCCATTTTGACAATATTAATTCTTTCTAGCCAAGACCATGGGATGAATTTCCATTTATTAGTGTCCTCTTTAATTTCTCTTAAGTGTGTCTTGTAGTTTTCAGGGTGTAGGTCTTTCACCTCTTGGTTAGGTTTATTCCTAGGTATTTTATTCTTTTTGATACGATTGTGAATGGAATTGTTTTCCTGAATTCTCTTTCTGCTAGTTCATTGTTAGTGTATAGGAATTCAACAGATTTCTGTGTATTAATTTTGTATCCCACAACTTTGCTGAATTCAGATATTAGATCTATTAGTTTTGGAGTGGATTCTTAGGGTTTTTCATGTACACTATCATGTCATCTGCAAACAGAGACAATTTGACTTCTTCCTTACCAATCTGGAAGACTTTTATTTTTTGTGTTGTCTGACTACCATGGCTAGCACCTCCAAAACTTGTTGAATAAAATTGTGGAGAGTGGGTATTCTTGTCTTGTTCCTGATCTTAAAGGAAAAGCTTCCAGCTTCTTGCTGTTAAGTATAATGTTGGCTGTGGGTTTGTCATATATGGCCTTTGTTATGTTGAGGTACTTGACCTCTATATCCATTTTGTTGTGAGTTTTTATCATGAATGAACATTAAATTTCGTTGAATGCTTTTTCAGCATCCATGGAGATGATCATGTGGTTTTTGTTCTTCTTTTTGTTGATGTGGTGGATGATGTTGATGGATTTTTGAATGCTGTACCATCCTTGCATCCCTGGGATGAATTCCACTTGATCATGATGGATGATATTTTTGATGTATTTTTGAATTCAGTTCGCTAATATTTTGTTGAGTATTTTTGCATCTGTGTATATCAGGGATTGGTCTGTAATTTTCTTTTTTGTGGTGTCTTTTTCTGGTTTTGGTATTAGAGTGATGTTGCTCTTGTAGAATGAGTTTGGGAGTATTCCTTCTTCTTCTACTTTTTGGAAAACTTTAAGGAGGGTGGGAATTAAGACATCACTAAATGTTTGATAAAATTCAGCAGTGAAACCATCTGGTCCAGGAGTTTTGTTCTTAGGTAGTTTTTCTGTTACCTATTCAATTTCTTTGCTGGTAATTGGTCTATTCAGATTTTCTGTTTCTTCCTGGGTAAGCATTGGAAGGTTGTATTTTTCTAGAAAGTTGTCCATTTCTCTAGGTTTCCAGTTTGTTACCATATAGTTTTTCATAATATTCTCTCATAATTCTTTGTATTTCTGTAGTGTCCATAGTGATTTTTCCTTTCTCATTTCTGATTCTGTTTATTTGTGTAGAATCTCTTTTTTTCTTGATAAGTCTGGCTAAGGGTTTATCAATGTTGTTTATTTTCCTGAAGAACCAACTCCTGCTTTCACTGATTCTTTCTATTATTTTAGTCTTCTCAATTTTATTTATTTTTGCCATAATCTTTATTATTTCCCTCTTTTTACTAACTTTGGGCCTCATTTTTTCTTGCTTTTCTATTTTCATTAATTGTGAGTTTAGACTGTTCGTTTGGGATTGTTCTTCTTTCCTGAGGTAGGCCTGTATTGCAATATATATCCCTCTTAGCATGGCCTTCACTGTGTCCCAGAAATTTTGTGGTGTTGAATTATTGTTGTCATTTGTCTGCATATATTGCTTGATCTCTGTTTTTATTTGGTCATTGATCCGTTGATTATTTGCAGTATGTTATTAAGCCTCCATGTATTTCTGGGCTTTTTTGTTTTCATTGTGTAATTTATTTCTAGTTTCATACCTTTGGGATCTGAGAAGCTGGTTGGTTCAATTTCAATCTTTTTGAATTTACTGAGGCTCTTTTTGTGACCTAGTATATGATCTATTCTTGAAAATATTCCATGTGCACTTGAGAAGAATGTGTATCCTGTTGCTTTTGGATGGAGTGTTCTGTAGATGTCCGTTAGGTCCATCTGTTCTTATATGATTTTTAGTGCCTCTGTTTATTTATTTTCTATCTCATTGATCTGTCCTTTGGAGTGAGTGGTGTGTTAAAATTTCCCAAAATAAATGCATTGTATTCTATTTCCCCCTTTAATTCTGTTAGTATTTGTTTCACATCTGTAGGTGATCCTGTGTTGGGTGCATAGATATTTATAATAATTATATCCTCTTGTTGGACTGCCCCTTTTATCATTATGTAATGTCCTTTGTCTCTTGTGACTTTCTTTGTTTTGAAGTCTATTTTGTCTGATACAAGTACAGGAACTCCTGCTTTTTCCTCACTATGAGTTGCATGAAATATCTTTTTCAATCCCTTTACTTTCAGTCTCTGTATGTCTCTGGGTTTGAAGTAAATCTCTTGTAGGCAGCATATAGATGGGTCTTGTTTTTTTATCCATTCACTAACTCTATGTCTTTTTATTGGTGCATTCAGACCATTTTCATTTAAGGGGATTATTGAAAGGTATGTACTTATTACCATTGCAGGCTTTAGATTCGTGGTTACCAAAGGTTCAATGGCAATTCCCTTACTATCTAACAGTCTAATTTAATTCACTGTGTATGCTATTACAAACACAACCTAAAGGTTCTTCGGGTTTTTTTTTTCCTCCATTTTCTTCCTCCTCTGTTCTTTGCATGTTATGAATCATATTCTGTACTCTTGTCTAGCCCTTGTGTGACATTTATGTAGCCTTAGGAATACTTCCACCTATAGGAGTCTCTACAAAATGCACTGTAGAGATGGTTTTGGGAGGTAAAATCTCTCAGCTTTTGCTTATCTGGGAATTGTTTAATCCTCCCTTCAAATTTAAATGATAATATTGACAGGTAGAGTATTCTTTGTTCAAGGCCTTTGTGCTTCATTGCATTCAATATATCATGCCCCTCCCTTCTGGCCTGTAAGATTTCTGTTGAGAAGTTTGATGATAGCCTGATGGATTTACCTTTGTATGTGATCTTTTTTCTCTCTCTAGCTGCTTTTAAAAGTCTGTCGTTATCCTTTATCTTTGCCATTTTAATTATTATATGTCTTGATGTTGTCTTCCTTTGGTCTCTTTTCTTGGGGGATCTGTGCACCTCCATAGCTTGAGACATTATCTCCTTCTCTAGATTGGGGAATTTTTCAGCAATTACCTCCTCAATGACACTTTCTATCCCTTTTTCTCTCTTCTTATTCTTCTGGTACATCTATAATGCGAATATTGTTCTGTTTGGATTGGTCACACAGTTCTCTAAATATTCTTTCATTCTTAGAGATACTGTTTTCTCTCTGTCCCTCAGCTTCATTGTATTCCTCCTCTCTAATTTCTCTTCCATTTACCATCTCTTCTACTACATATAATCTGCTTTTAAATCACTGTATTGTACGTTTCATTTCAGATATTGAATTTCTTAATGATTGAATCTCCAACTTAAATTCATTTCTGAGTTCTTGAATATTTTTCTGTACCTCCATAAGCATGTTTATAATTATTTATTTATTTATTTATTTATATTTTTATAATTTACTTTAGTATCATTAATCTGTAATTACATGTGCAACATTATGGTGATTACTACACCCTTCATCAGGTCCCCCCCACCAACCCCATTACAGTCACTGTCAATCAGTGTAGTGAGATGCTATAGAGTCACTACTTCTCTTCTATGAGTTGTACAGCCCTCCCCGTGCCTCCCTAACATTACATCTGCTAATCATAATGCCCATTTTTCCCCTTGTCCCTCCCTTTCCACACATACTCCCCCATCCCTTTCTCTTTGGTAACTGTTAGTCCGTTCTTGGGTTCTGTGAGTCTGCTGCTGTTTTTTCATTCACTTTTTTTTCTTTGTTCTTATACTCCACATATGAGTGAAATAATTTGATACTTGTCTTTTTCGGCTTGGCTTATTTCACTGAGCATAATACCTTCTAGCTCCATCCATGTTGTTGCAAATGGTAGGATTTGTTTTATTCTTATGGCTGAATAATATTCCATTGTGTATATGAACCATATCTTCTTTATCCATTCATCTACTGACAGACACTTAGGTTGCTTCCATTTCTTGGCTATTGTAAATAGTGCTGCGATAAACATAGGTGTGCATATGTCCTTTTCAAACTGCACTGCTGCATCCTTAGGGTAAATTCCTAGGAGTGGGATTGCTGAGTTAAATGGTATTTCTATTTTGAGTTTTTTGAGAAACCTCCATACTGATTTCCAAAATGGATGAACTAATTTGCATTCCCACCAGCAGTGTAGTAGGGTTCCCTTTTCTCCACATCCACACCAACATTTGTTGCTGTTTGTGTTTTGGATGTTGGCCATCCTCACTGGTGTGATGGGATATCTTATTGTGGTTTTAATCTGCATTTTTCTAATGATTAGTGATGTGGAGGATCTTTTCATGTGCCTGTTGGCCATCTGAGTTTCTTCTTTGGAGAAGTGTCTATTCATGTCCTATGCCCATTTCTTAATGGGATTATTTACTTTATGTTTGTTGAGATGCGTGAGTTCTTTATAATTTTTGGATGTCAACCCCTATTGGATACGTCATTTATGAATACATTCTCCCATACTGTAGGATGTCGTTTTGTTCTACTGATGGTGTCCTTTGCTGTACAGAAGCTTTCCAGCTTGATATAGTACCACTTGTTCATTTTTGTTTTTGTTTTCCTTGCCCGGGAGATATGTTCATGAAGAAGTCGCTCATGTTTATGTCTAAGAGATTTTTGCCTATGTTTTTTTCTAAGAGTTTTATGGTTTAATTACTTACATTCAAGTCTTTGATCCACCTTGAGTTTACCTTTGTGTATGGGGTTAGACAGTAGTTCAGTTTCATTCTCTTACATGTAGCTGTCCAGTTTTTCCACCACCAGCTGCTGAAGAGGCCATCATCTCCCCATTGTATATCCAAGGCTCCCTTATCAAATATTAATTGACTGTATATGTTTGGGTTGATGTTTGGATTTTCTATTCTATTCCACTGTTCTGTGAGTCTGTTTTTGTGCCAATACCAAATTGTCTTGATTACTGTGGCTTTGTAGTAGAGCTTGAAGTCAGGGAGCGTAATTCCCCCTGTTTTTTTCCACCTTCTCAGGATTGCTTTGGCTATTCAGGGTTTTGTGGTGCCATATGAATTTTAGAATTATTTGTTCCAGTTCACTGAAGAAAGCTGTTGGTAGTTTGATAGGGATTGCGTTGAATATGTAGATTGCTTTAGGTAGTATAGCCGTTTTGACAATATTTATTCCTCCTAGCTAAGAGCATGGGATGCATTTCTATTTGTTAGTGTCCTCTTTAATTACTCTTAGGAGTGTCTTGTTTCCAGAGTATAGGTCTTTCACGTCCTTCATTAGGTTTATTCCTAGGTATATTATTTTGATGCAATTGTGAATGGAATTGTTTTTCTGATTTCTCTTTCTGTTAGTTCATCATTAGTGTATAGGAAAGCACCAGATTTCTGTGTATCAATTTTGTGTCCTGCAACTTTGCTGAATTCAGATATTAGTTCTAGTAGTTTTGGAGTCGAGTCTTTAGGGTTTTTTATGTACAGTATCATGTCATCTACAAATAGTGACAATTTGACTTCTTACCAGTCTGGATGCGTTGTATGTCTCTGTTTTGACTGATTGCCGTGGCTAGGACCTCCAGTACTATGTTGAGTAACAGTGGAGAGAATGGGCATCCCTGTCTTGTTCCTGATCTTAGATGAAAAGCTTTCAGCTTCCCGCTGTTAAGTATAATGTTAGCTGTGGGTTTGTCATATATGGCCTTTATGATGTTGAGGTACTTGCCATTTATACCCATTTTGTTGAGAGTTTTAATCATGAATGGATGCTGTATTTTGTCAAATGCTTTTTCAGCATTTATGGAGATGTTCATGTGGTTTTTGTTCTTTTTTTTTGATGTGGTGGATGATGTTGATGGATTTTCGAATGTTGTACCATCCTTGCATCCCTGGGATGAATCCCACTTGATCACAGTGTATGATCCTCTTGATGTATTTTTGAATTCGGTTTGCTAATATTTTGTTGAGTATTTTTGCATCTACGTTCATCAGGGATATTGGTCTGTAATTTTCTTTTTTGTGAGGTCTTTGCCCGGTTTTGGTATTAGAGTGTTTCTTGCTTCATAGAATGAGTTTAGAAGTATTCCCTCCTCTTCTATTTTTTGAAAAACTTTAAGCAGAATGGGTGTTATTTCTTCTCTATATGTCTCACAGAGTTTAGAGGTGAATCCGTCTTGTCCGGGAGTTTTGTTTTTGGGTAGTTTTTTGATTACCGCTTCAGTTTCATTGCTGGTGATTGTTCTGTTTAGTTTTCTGTTTCTTGCCTGGTCAGTCTTGGAAGGTCATATTTTTCTAAGAAGTTGTCCATTACTTCTATGTTTTCCAGCTTGTTAGCATATAGATATTCATAGTATTGTCTTACAGTTCTTTGTATTTCTGCGGGGTCCTTCATGATTTTTCCTTTCTCATTTCTGATTCTGTTTATGTGTTTAGATTCTCTTTTTCTCTTAATAAGTCTGGCTACGGGTTTACCAATTTTGTTTATTTTTTCAAAGAACCAGCTCTGGGTTTCATTGATTTTTTTCTATTGTTTTATTCTCCTTAATTTTATTTATTTCTTCTTCGATCTTTATTATGTTCCTCCTTCTGGTGACTTTGGGCCTCATTTGTTCTTCTTTTTCCAATTCCAGTAATTGTGTCTTTAGTCTTTAGACTATTCATTTGGAAATATTCTTCCTTCTTTAAATAGGCCTTGATTGCAATATACTTTCTTCTTAGAACTGTCTTTGCTGCATCACAGAGAAGTTGTGGCTTTGTGTTGTTGTTGTCATTTGTCTCCCTGTATTCCTTGATTTCTGTTTTGATTTGTTCATTAACCCATTGATTAATTAGGAGAATGTTGTTAAGTCTCCATCTATTTGTGAGCCTTTTTCATTTCTTTCTAAAATTTATTTCTATTTTTATATTTCTGTTGTCTGAGAATTTGGTTGGTAGGATTTCAATATTTTTGAATTTACTGAGGTTCTTTTTGTGGCCTAGTATGTGGTCTATTCTGGACAATGTTCCATGTGCACTTGAGAAGAATGTGTATCCTGCTGCTTTTGGGTGCAGAGTTCTGTAGATGTCTGTTAGGTCCATCTGTTCTAATGTGTTGTTCAGTGCCTCTGTGTCTTTACATATTTTCTATCTTGTGGCTGTGTCCTTTGGAGTGAGTGGTGTGTTGAAGTCTCCTAAAATGAATGCATTGCTGTCTATTTCCTCCTTTGATTCTCTTAGTATTTGTTTCACAGATGCTGGTGTTCCTGTGTTGGGTGCATATATATTTATAATGGTTATATCTTCTTCTTGGACTGACCCCTTTATCATTATGTAATGTCCTTCTTTATCTCTTGTTACTTTCTTCATTTTGAAGTCTATTTTGTCTGATACAAGTACTGCAACACCTGCTTTTTTCTCCTTGTTGTTTGCATGAAATATCTTTTTCCATCCCTTCACTTTTACTCTGTGTATATCTGTGGGTTTGAAGTGAGTCTCCTGGTGCCTTCCTCTTGTAAGCAGCATATAGATGGGTTTTCGTTTTTTAACCATTCTGTTACTCTGTGTCTTTTGATTGGTGCATTCACTCCATTTACATTTACGATGATTATCGATAGATATGTGCTTATTACCATTGCTGGCTTTAGATTCGTGGTTACCAAATGTTCAAGGGTTGCTTCTTTACTATATAACAATCTAACAACGTTCTTGTTAAGTTATTGTAAACACTGTGTGATGTTTCTTTATTTCTCTCCCTTTTTATTCTTCCTCCTCCATTTTTTATATCTTAGTTGTTTTTTTCTTTGCCTTTAGTTAGTATTTGGATGGTCTGCTTTCTTTGCTATGATTTTATTTTCTCTGGTAACATCTTTTTAGCCTTAGGTGTGCTTCCCTCTAGAGCAGTCCATTTAAGATATCCTGAAGTGGTGGTTTATGAGAGGCAAACTCTCAACTTTCGTTTGTCTGGAAATTGTTTAATACCTCCGTCATATTTAAATGATAATTGTGCTGGATACAATATTCTTAGTTCGAGGCCCTTCTGTTTCATTACGTTAAATATATCATGCCATTCTCTTCTGGCCTGTAAGGTTTCTGTTGAGAAGTCTGATGATAGTCTGATGGGTTTTCCTTTGTAGGTGATCTTTTTTCTCTCTCTAGCTGTCTTTAATACTCTGTCCTTATCTTTGATCTTTGCCATTTTAATTATTATGTGTCTTTGTGTTGTCTTCCTTGGGTCCCTTGTGTTGGGAGATCTGTGGGCTTCTGTGGACTGCGAATCTATTTCCTTCCCCAGGGTGGGAAAGTTTTCAGCAAATATTTCTTCAAAGACACTTTCTATCCCCTTTTCTCTCTCTTCTTCCACTGGTACTCCTATAATGCAAATATTGTTCTGTTTGAATTGGTCACGCAGTTCTCTTAATATTCTTTCATTCCTAGAAATCCTTTTGTCTCTCTCTGCCTCAGCTTCTCTGTATTCCTGTTGTCTGATTTCTATTCCATTAACAGTCCCTTGCATCTCATCCAGTCTGCTCTTAAGCCCATCAATCTCTTTTCTGATTTCTGCATTGTCTTTCCTCACTTCCCTCACTTCCTCCCTCAACTCTTGCACATTTCTCTGTAGATCCATCAGCATGGTTATGACTTTTATTCTGAATTCTTTTTCAGTAACATTGTGCATCTCCAACCCTTCAGGCTCCCTCTCTGGGGTTGTCTGGTTGATCTTAGTCTGTACCATATTCCTCTGTCTTTTCATGGCTATATAAGTGGTCACTGGTAGTTGCCACGTATGTCAACTGGGCTCTTTAAGACTTTAAAAAGAAAAAAAAAAAGAAAGAAAGAAAGAAAAAGAACAAAAGAAAGATAGAGAACAAAAAACAAAAAAAAAAACAAAAAAAAAAAAAAAAAAAAGACTCCCACCGGGAGTAGATTTCTATGGGGATGCTGTCGGTGTCACTGTTGCTCCACTCTGCCGGTGCCGTGGCTGCGCCACTCCGCAGGGCCCTTTATAGCTATAGCTGGTGTGGGAACGAATGTGTGTCTGTTTATCTCTGTAGGATGTCTACATTTAGCCACCCTTTTCCAGTAGCCAGCTATGGGGTCTGAAACTCCCCAGGACTCCCAGCCTGCTGAGGTGAGTGTGCCAGGGCGATCCTGCTCCTCTGCTGGGCTCCTGTGTCTTTAAGACTGCTGAAAAAAATGCACATTTTTCTTTTTTTCTTTTTTCTTTTTCTTTTTCTTTCTTTTTCTTTTTCTTTTTCTTTTTCTTTTTTTTTCTTTTCCTTTTTCTTTTTCTTTTTCTTCTTCCTGGGACCCTGCTGCAAGCACCCTGGTGCCTTCCCCGCTCAGATCCTCCACCCACTGTCTCTCCAATCTCCGCTACACCCTGCGATGTGTGTCAGCACTCCTCAAGCAGATAACCGGGGCTGGTTATTTCATGAGGTGAACTTCCACTTCCTCCCGGCTCTGAATCCTCTCCTCCCGCTGGTGCGCTGGGGTGGATGAGTGCTTAGGTCTCGCCAGGTTGCGGCTCCGTATCTTATCCGCCTCGCGGAGTGCTGTGTTCTATCAAGTGTAGCTGCAAGCTGTGCGCTTTCCTATGTATTCTGGTCTCTCTTTTAGGAATAGTTGTATTTGCTATATTTTCATAGATATATATGGTTTTGAGAGGAGATTTCTGCCACCCTGCTCACGCTGCCATCTTCCCGGAGGTTGCATGTTTATAATTTTTAATTTGAGTTCTCTTTCAGGAACATTGGTGAGTTCAGTTTCATTTGTCCCTTTTTCTCGGGTTTGATAGATTTTGGTCCGAACCATGTTCTTTTGACATTTCATATTTCTGTGTGGTGCCCACTAGTGCACAGAAACTGCAGTCTCTGGAGCTAGTCAGCCCCTAGTGTGAGGTTGGCAGTCATAGGAGAGCTGAGCTGGTGCCTCGGGGAATGAAAGATCTGTTTCTTGATTCCCGTCTGTGGTGCCTGTCTCCAGTATCAGAGCCAGTGGGCCAAGCACACACATGTAAGTCTCTGTGCTTTTGCATCTATAGCTGTTTTAGGTGGGACCTCCCTCTAGCTGGCCTGACACCAGTGCAGTGACTGTCAGTTTGCAAGCGAGCATGTGCCTGCTGGCCTGTAGGAAGTCTCAGCATGCTGTGTGTCACAGTGGGGGTCCTCGGAGCTGAGTAGGCAGCCAGGGGATTGGAGCACCTGAAGCTTCTCAAAGTTCTTAACCAGCTGGGCAGAGAACACCCAGACAACCTTGCTCAGGTCTCCCTTCTCCCACACAGCAAGCTCCTTGCAAACCCCGCCCCTTTAGGTGTCCTCTCACTGCTAGGAAGCCTCTCAGACTGCCTGCCCTTCCTCTGATACAGAGCAGCTGGGCTTGGGTCCCATCCTCCACAATGGCCTGAATGTCAGTCTCCCTGGCCCTCCGCCCATCCGAGCTCCACAACGTCCAGAGCACCACACAATATAGGCTTCCGAAGCTCACAAAGCAGATCTCCATTGCTAGGTGTTCAGCAGTCCCAGATTTCCACCACATCCCTGCTCTGTTTCTCTTCTTCCCTCCGGTGAGCTGGTGTGGGGAAAGGCTTGGGTCCTGCTGGATTAAGGCTTTCATACGTTACCCTGCTTCGTACCGTCTGCTCTGTTCATGAGGTCTGTATGCAGTCTGTTTCAGCCTTCTTTCTTCTTGTTGTTTCAGGGTTAGTTGTATTAATTAACTATATTTTTGGACTATTTGTGGTTTGGGGAGTTCTCCTTGTCACCTCTCATGCTGCCATCTTGAATCTCTGGGCCTGTCTGCAGGGCCACTGTATCTCCTGCCCTGGCGCCATGGGCCCGCTGACCGCCAACCCCTTCGTGTCACCACCCCAGGCCCTGCAGAGGCAGATGCATGTGGGTGCATGTGGCTGAGCACACGTCGGCATATTGCACTGATAATTTGTTTGAAAAAGTGGAAATGTTTTGAAGACAATAAAAAAATTTTATGTATCGATTATTGACAAACCAAAGGTAGAACTTTATGCTTGGTATTACAGCTGTTAATTAGTCTTGCAAAGCAAGAAAGCACATAAAAAAGGAAATAAGGCCAAGGAATAAGCCTTGTAAGATGTCTTTGAAAAAGAAACATTAGGAAGGAAACAATCTATCCAAGGTGATAAACAGTTACTATAGTAATATGAGGAAAAGCAACATAAATTATATAAAAAACATTTACTCAGTGTCAATCCATGTCCAAAGAGTTTTCATACTTTCTATTAATTGTAACAGAAATGCCAGATGAGAAATATTTTTATTTCCATTGTATACCTATTTTATAAGAGACTGTATAAACTCAAGTAGTATCTAAATTTAATATTAGGTTTAAAAGTTTTTATGTTCCTAATATGATAAATTGTTTCTATTGTATTTACAACTGTTATATATCAAGCTATGGATATCTCTTTATAAATTTATTTTTATCTATAAAACATAGAAATTATTTTTATTTAAAATTTGTTCAGTTTATTCTTTCATTTAAATGACATTAAATAATATTGCTTGCAAGTAATAGATATATTCCCCATATTTTTTATATTTTGCTTATTATTTCATTGTGTTTTCTAAGTATATAATTTAGCACTATAGACCAATGATAAATAATGGAAAGAATATACACTTTCTATCATATTCCTGACATTGATATAAATAATACTCTTTAAAAATATTCTGGTTGTAGATTAAATGTTTATGAAAATATCTTAAAAATGTATTTCTCCACTCCTATCTTTAAATCCTTTTAAATGAATAATATATGTTGGATGTAAAATTCCTTTTTAACATCTATGCATTAAAAATTTTTGTACTTACAAAACTGTACTGGCAGTAAGGCTACCATCATTACTCAAAACAGATTAAGATTTCTGCCTTTATAGAGCTTAGACTTGTATTGGAGGCAAATGTTTCAAATATAAACCTGGAAATAAATGTTAGATTACAAATTTAATAAATGTCTCCAACTCTAAATATGTTCCATGAGTGTGCAGAACTCTGACATAATATTAGGGTGAGGGCTAGAGTGGAGAAGATTATTCAGAAAGGACCTCCCAAAGAAAGAAATGTGGCATCTGCTCTCCAACAAAAGCATTTCTAGGACTTCATTACTTAATATTGGGAATGAATCATAATATTCCAGGCATACAACAGCAGTACATAGTCTTCTGACCAGAGAACAAAACATGAAACATCTTTGTAATGAAAAGAAAGTCTATGTAGTTGGAAGGGGAAAGGCATGAGAAGCATGATACAGCCAAGGGAAAAAGAGGAAAGTCAGTGAATGGGCCAACTTGCATTTACATTTAGAATGAAGAGATGAAGGTTGGCTGAATTAGAATGGAGTTAGTATAAGCATAAACCTGAGTGCTATAAAGGTGTAAAATATACTAGACTTAGTGAAGGACTGATAAGAGAAAGAATTACAAGGAACATTCTTGGATTTGGGGACTTATGAATTAGAAGGTTAATGGTGTCATTCCCTGAGTCAAGTAACACTGAGAAAGGACTAAATAGGAAAGGATTGATTTAAGTTTTCTGTTTCTATTGTCTGGATTCCCTTTATTAGGTCCATATAGATATCTGAAATAGTTATGAATACCAGACAAGAGTTTGAAGAAGAGGAAAGGTAGATGATGAATTTTAAAGTTATGATAAGAAGCAAATTACATAAATGGGATGCCCCAGACAGAAAATATAGAATGTACAGAGAACAAGGCCTAGGATCCAGCACTGAGGAATTCTAGCTTTGAAAGGCCAAATAGAGGAAGATTAATCTTAAAGAGACTAAAAAGGAATTACTTGATGTAGGCAGCAAACCAGAAGAGAATGGAGCTCTAGAAACCAGGTGAGAAGAAAGAGAGTTATTTACATATTATCTAATAATATAAATACATCTAGTGGATAATATTAGTAGACTATTTTACATGGAATCACTCTCAAATTCCTTGCATGACTTAAATTTGGACATGATGTATTCCTTTTTAATATTGCATTTAATGATATGCCAGTGAAACAGAATAATTTTGAATTATAATACATAAGTGGATATCTAGAGAATTTATAGAACAATTTTGTTAGGTAAAATAATATTTATTTCCTTAACTTATTATTATAGTTATGTCATCTCATTATTATAATTTTTATATAATCAAATTTACATTTTCAAATTTCCTGGTAACAATATTTATGCAACAAAACCAATAATAAGGAGTGGGACAATAGATTAAGTAAAATCTAGTGACCTTTTTGCATGTGTGGAGATATTTAAAAACATTTTAGAACCCCTTATCTAGAATTACAGAGACTGAAATGACAATTATGAAACTAAGTTTCAGTAAGCGTCAGAGCCATTTATAATAAAATGCAGTCTCATGTACACAGTAAATATGTCTGTATTGAAGTATAAAAATTATTTGTACGAATTTGTGTATTTTTCAACAGAAAGAAATAAATGTGTTAGTATTATGGTTCTCTTATGGCTTTATAAAATTTATTTCATGTCCCATTTTGGTATGAATTCAGCATTTTAAGAATGCTCCACTGGATCTGTAAGAAGCCAGATTTTGGCTTGTTGTTTGTTGGTTGGTTGGTGGTTTGGGGGATGCCCAGCTTTATGGTCATGGGCCATTTAAATCATGGATTATGACTTCACTCCATTAGGCCTCAGAAGCATGTTGCCTAGCAACAGTCACCAAGCTTCTTTAACCTGGATCATCTGCTATTTGCTGGCTGATGTTCATTAAAAAAAACCCAGGTAATTAACCTGAATTTCCATGGCCAAATTCAAAACCAAGGGGTTCTTGATAACAAAGTAAGTTGCACCTTCATGGGATGCTTTTCTGAGATTCCAGGGCTGCCTGGACTAAAGTGTCTCAATGGCATTTCCATGAGTGATGTGCCTGGGGTATTCTTTTTGTGCCTTTGAGTGTCACCATTCACCACAGTTTTGCTGTTCTTCCAAGCTTTTGCAGTGGCTTTGATTTTGGGGAAGGCAGGTATTTACTCTTCACTTTCATCTCTGTCTTGGTAAAAAGGCAGTGTATTCATTTTCATATCATAAAAGGATATTGGCTATTTTTCTTTATAACTGCTTGCTGAGACGAAGAAGTGAGAGAAAACTTTTCACAAGTTATCTGATAATGGTTACCTGTTATCATGTCTTGCTTGTCACACTCTTCACGATGCAGATATTTCACATTAAAGTGCTCCAGACAACTGAGATTTCAATAACGTATTTATCAAGGTGCAGAGTTCCTAGTACATATTTTACTTTTTTATTAAAAATATATATGTAAATTATTCCACACCTTTATATATTAATGATCTTAAGTTTTAAAAGCTTTTTATACATTGGTTTATAAAAGTAAATGTTATCAATAATCACTTTAAATGTCAATGGTCTAAATAGACTAATTAAAAGACAGAGATTGTTAGAATGGATAAAAGATCAAATTACATGTTGTGTACAAAGGAACCTACATTAAATATAAATATACTTAAAGATTAAAGATAAAAGGATGAAGGAAGATACATCATACTAACATGATCAAAAGAAAGCTGGAATAGGTATATTAATTTCAAACAGAACAGAATTCATAGCATGTAAAAACATCAGAAATAAAGAGGAGTACTGCATTATGACAGAGGGGTCAATTCTCTAAGAAGACATAAAACTCCTCGTTGTATATCTACCTAACATAATATGTGAGACAAAACCTCCAAATTGAAAGAATGCCAAGGAGAAATAGATGAACCCACTAGTATAGTTGTAGATGTCAATAATACTCTATCAGTAATAGACAGATCATACAGGCACAAAAATCAGTAAGAACATAGCTGAACTCAACAGCACCATTAATCAACTGCATCTAATTGACCCTTACCGACTACTTCATCCCGAAACATCAGAATACAATTCTTCTAAAACTCATATGGAATATTCACCTATATAGACCACATTCTGGGCCATAAAAAACACCTTAATAAATTTACGAGACTAGAAATAACACAAGTATTCTGTAAGGCCACAATGGAATTAAATTAAACTAAAAGATTAAGAATAGAAAGAATGTGAAGAATCACCAAAGATGTGGAGATTAAAAAACACACAAAAATAACACATGAGACAAAGAATAAATCTGACTACAGAGAAATTTTAAAATATTTGATCTAAGTGAAAATGAAAACAACATATCAAGATGTATGGAATGCAACAAAAACACTATTTAGAGGGAAATTTATAGGATTGAATGCATTTTTAGGAGACAGATCTAAAATCAATAATCTAAGTCTCTGCTTTAAAAAAATAGAAAATCAAGAACAAATTAAATCTAAAGGAGCCATAAAAAAGGAATAATACAAAATAGAGTAGAAATCAGTAAAATTGAAAACAAAAAATCTATAGAGAAAATCAACAAAACCAAATTATGATTCTATGAAAAGTTCAGTGTCCTTCTAACCAGGCAAGTAAGGAAAAAAGAGACATGACAGAAATTATTAGCATTAAAAATGTAAAGGGAACATTACTACAGATTCCATGGACATTTAGAGCATACTGGGACACTATGAGCAACCCTATGTCTATATATTTGGAAAACCATATGAAATGGACCAATTCTTTGAAAGATGCAATCTGTAACAAGTCACAAGAACAAATAGACAATCTCAAGAAGTCTATGTCTATTAAAGAAATGGAATCAATAATTAACCTTCCAAAATGGGAAGCACCATATCTGATGGGTTCATTGTTGAATTCTACCATACATTTAAGGAGGAAATTATAACAATATTCTTTATATTTTTCAGAAAACAGAAGAAGAAAGAATATCTCCTAAATCATTCCATGAGGCCAGCATTATCCTAATACCAAAATCAGACAGAGACTTTGCAAGAAGAGAAAACTATAGAGTAATATCTCTCATGGACAAAGAGGCAAAAATCCCCAATAAAATAACAACAAATCAAATCCAACATTGTATAAAAAGAATTATACATCATGAACAACTGGAATTATTCCAGGCTTGCAAGGCTATTTCACCATTCAAAGTCAAGTTATGTAATCCATCACATCAGTGGGCTAAAGAAGGAAAAGTATATGATTATATGAAAACATGCAGAAAAATGTATGTGACAAAAATTTTTCACAATAAAAACTTTCAGCAAACTAGATTTTCAACCTTATATAGAACATCTACAATAAACCTGCTGCTAACATCATACATAATGGAGAGAAACTAAAAGCTTTCCTGGTGAGGTGAGAAAAGGCCAGGATGTTCCCTCTCACCACTCCTTTTTGACTTTGTATTGGAAGTCCTAGCTAAGTCCATGAGACAAGAAAATGCAAAACATATACACTACTTGTTCAAACTACTTGTTTACAGTAGGCATGATTGTCTATGTAGAAACCTCAAAGAATCAACAAAAATATTCCTGAAGCTAATAACTAATTATAGCAAGGTTATACAATACAAGGTTAATATACAAAGTTCAATACCTTCCTATACATCAGCAGTGAACACTGGAATTTGAAATTAAAAACTTATTCCCATTTACATTAGCCACCGAATAAAAAACGAAATTCTTAATTACAAATCTAACAAAATATATACTCAATCTACATTAGGAAAACTACAGAACTCTGTTGAAAGAAATAAAAAAAGAACTACCTAAATGGAGAAATATCCCATGTTCCTTGATAGGGAGACTCAATATTATAAAGACGTCAGTTCTCACCAACTTGATTTATAGATTCATTGCAATCTCAATAAACACTAGCAAGTTATTTTGTGAACATAGCCAATCTGATTATATGATTTATATGGAAATTCAAGATACCCAGAATAACCAAAATAATATTGAAGGTGAAGAAGGTTGGAGGACTGACACTATCCAACTTCAAGACTTATTATAAAGCTACAGTAATCAAGACAGTATGATATTGGTGAAAGCATAAACAAATAGATCAGTGAAACATAATAGAGAACCCAAGGAGAGACTTACACAAATATAGTCAACTGATATTTGACAAAGGAGCAAAGGCAATGCAGTAGAGGAAGGATAATTTTTTCAATGAATGGCAGAACATCCACATGGAAAAAAAAAGAATTTAGAAACAGACCATATATGCTTCCCCAAAAAATAACTCAAAGTGGATAATAAACCTAAATGTAAAATGAAAAACTGTAAACTTTAGAAGCTAATAAGGAGAAATTCTTGATGACCTTGAGTTTAGTGATGACCTTTTAAATACAATACCAAAGGCACAATCCATGAAAAAATAATTGATATGCTCCATTTCGTTAAAAGCTTCTGCTCTGAAACAGACAAATCCAAGAGAATGAGAAGTGATTCCATTGACTGGGAGAAAATATTTGCAAAAGACATATCTGATGAAGGACCATTATCCAAACTATACAAGGAAATCTTAAAACTCAACAATAAGAAAATGAACAACCTGATTTAAAAGTGAGAAGAGACCTGAAAAGATACTTCATAAAGATGGCAGATACATAGATGGCAAATAAGCATATGAGAAGAGATCAACATCCTATATCATTAGGGAATTTCAAATTAAAACAACAATCCAATACCACTACAAGCCTATTAGAATGGTGAAAATCTGAAACATTAACACCAGATACTGGTGAGAATATGGGGAAATAGAAGCTCTTATTCATTACTAATAGGAAAAAAAACAATTCAGCCACTTTGAAAGATGGCTTGGTCGTCACTCACAAAACAATAAATTCTTACCATACCATTAGAATTCTTTAGCCATGGTATTCAGCCAAAGTACTTGAAAAATTATGTTACAAAAAACCTGCATATGGGTATTTATCATAGTTTTATACATAATTTTCAAAACTAAGAAGCAACCAAGAGGTCTTTAAGCCTGTTAATGAATATCTAAACTGAGGTACATCCGTACAGTGGAATATTATTCAACACTATAAAGAAATAAGCTATCAAGCCATGCAGAGACCTAGAAAAATTTTAAAGGGATATTACTAAGTGAAAGAAGTCACTCTGTAAAGGCTACATACTATACAATTCCAACTATATGATATTCTGGAAAAGACAAACTATGGTGATGGAAAAATGATCAATGGTTGCCAATGATGAGTACAAAGGGAGAAATGAATTAGTGGAGCAAAGATGTTTTTAGGCAGCGAACCTACTCTGTATGATACTATAATGGTGGATACATTGTACATTTGTCAAAACCCATAGAATGTGTAGCATCAAGAGTAAACCCTAATGTAATCTATGACTTTGAGCAATAATGATATGTCAGTTTTGGTGCATCAATTTTAACAAATGTGCTACTCTGATATGGATGTTGAAAGTGAGACAGTTAATGTGCAAATGTGATGGGAAGGGCTACATGAGGACACTCTTCCCACTCATTTGCTATGAATCAAGAACTATTTTAAAAAATAAAGTATAAAAAACTAAAAAGTATTATTTAAATGTAACTGAAATACGTACCTACTTGTGTATTTATACAGTCAATGGCAGGTGTACTTCATAGTAGTTAATGGCAAAGATTTATTAGTAGTAATGCTAAGTGAAATCCAACTTTTATACCAAATAAGCAAGTGCTACTTAGTTTCCCATTTTTTTTTTATGCTTATACTTTTGAACACAATGGGAGATGAAATAGCCCTAGTATATTTTCTTTTTAAAATTCTACGTAGTAATTTCTCCTCTCACATTTTTCAGATAAAATAAGTCAAATCTGAGAGCTGCCTAATATCCAGATAAGTTAGACATTGATCTGTATGGAAAGTTCCCTTCTGCCCTTACCCTAGAGACCATGATGTGCTCACAGTGGTGATCAAGTTCTCTTTACAAGGAAATAATCTCAGAATATTTGGTTGTTCAACATTACATATAAACATGCCACTTAAAACCTGATGACTTTGTAGATCACCTTTCTTTGAGTAAATGAATATTGTCTAAATTGGAAGTTCACCACACTGAAGGGGTATAAACAAAATTAAATTATTTGACATATTTTCATTATTTCATTTTTCCTTTCTCTAAACCAAAAAAAAGGGTTAAGATGAAAGGTTGAATGGAAATAATTTAAAAAATATTATCAAATTCTTATTGCTGTATTATGAAGAATTTAGAGATTTTATTTTCAGAAATAGAACATTATTCCTCTTAATGTTTTGTGTTTGACAAATGTAAATTTCACAGAGCCGAGGAATGTGTCAGCACTTCTTACAGAGCTTTCTGAAGTTTATACAAATGTCTTACCCTTCTAATCAAGGTGTTAATACAGTAAAATATATAACTGGGGAAGGCCAGAGATGTCTACACACCTATTTACTGGTATTATAACCCCTATGGTTGATCAGGAAATTTGATAGTCTTTTCACCTTTCCTCCTAAAAGTTATCGCCTAGGTGAGAGTGTTTGGTAAAAAAGTGTAGCATCCCAGAAAGGCAACTCAGAAAAGCATAAAATACATAAATTATAACAAGGCATAAGTCAGTTTAGGTACAAATATAGACCTTAGAGTTTAACTACAAAGCAAATCCAATGTGCTAGGCTTAGGTCTCTAAGACTATTCCAGAAGATACTCAGCTTTGTCTGGGACAGCCTACTTAGGTATTGGATCTTTGATTTATATGTTAAAACAACACACCAATATGAACAGTAAGATAAACTAAATAAACTTACACAGTTTGTGTGGGATCTAGATTTACCCAGAATATTTCACAGTAGCTTCTCAGGGACAAAGTCATTTGGCCTATATTTATTGTAAAATGTGTGAGAAAAATAAGTAACTAAACCTATATATAATAGAGCCTGGGACAGGTAAAAGCTCTAAGGAGTTGTGCAACTATCTGGGGAACCAGTTTGATCTTTATTTGACAGAGACTGAAATACCTTCATTCTGCTTATAAAATGCCCTGTGCTATGGTAAGTTCTAGAGTAGTTAAGTAAACATGAACTCAACGTCAGAAAAAATCTGACTTAGACTCTGGCTCCATGTTTATAAGCCATGAGAAAGTAATTTAATTTGAGTTTCTTAGGACTTTTTGTATCTGAGTCTCATTTTCTTCATTTATAAAATATAATAGTATTACCTACTGATCTCATAAGCATACAGTAAATATGGTAAATCTTAAACAAGGTATTCCCTGTGACCTAATTAGCACAATGAATGGCAACTTGTAAATGCTTAATAAATACTTATGTATTTGAAATACAGTTCATTTAAAATTCATTGCAAGAAGTTCTTTATAAGAGGTACATGTGAAGCAAAACAGAACCAGGTGAGACCTGAGGTAACAGGAACAAAAATAATTTCGTAAATCTCAATCCCTTACTATCTGTGAGTTTTCAGTCTGAGACAAACTCAAGACTCAAAATTAATTTCAAATAGAGTTTCCAGTGAGACTAGATCTACCAGTTTTATGCCACATTAAGTCCATTATATTATATATAAAAATAAATAGAATTTTCTTCTTATGGCTGAAAAATATTCCATTGTATATATGTACCACTCTTCTTTATCCATTCATCTACTGATGGACACTTAGGTTGCTTCCATTTCTTGGCTATTGTAAATAATGCTGCAGTAAACATAGGGGTGCATATGTCTTTTTTCAAACTGGGCTCTTGCATTCTTAGGCTAAATTCCTAGAAGTGGAATTCCTGGGTCAAATGGTATTTCTATTTTGAGTATTTTGTGGAACCTCCATACTGCTTTCCACAATGGTTGAACTAATTTAAATACCCACCAGCAGTGTAGGAGGGCTCCCCTTTCTCCACATCCTTGCCCACATTTTTTGTTCTTTTGTCTTTTGGATGTTGACGATCCAAACTGGTGTGAGGGGATATCTCATTGTGGTTTTAATTTGCATTTCTGTGATGATTAGTGATGTGGAGCATCTTTTCATTTGCCTGTTGGCCATCTGAATTTCTTTGGAGAAGTGTCTGTTCAGATCCTCTGCCCATTTTTAATTGGATTATTTGCTTTTTATTTGTTGAGGTGTGTGAGATCTTTATGTATTTTGGATGTCAACCCCTTATCAGAAATGTCATTTATGAATATATTCTCCCATACTGTAGGAAGCCTTCTTGCTCTACTGATGGTGTCCTTTGCTGTATGGAAGACTTTTTGTTTGATATACTCCCACTTGTTCATTTTTGCTTTTGTTTCCCGTGCCCAGGGAGATATGTGCATGAAGAAGTTGCTCATGTTTATGTCCAAGAGATTTTTTCCTAGGTTTTTTTCTAAGAGTTTTATGGTTTCATGAATCACATTCAGGTCTTTGATCCATTCTGAGTCTTTTCTTTTTGTGCATGGGGTTAGACAATAATCCAGATTCATTCTCTTACACATAGCTGTCCAGTTTTGACAACACCAGCTCCTGAAGAGTATGTCATTGCACCATTGTGTATCCATGGCTTATCATATATTAATTGACTATATATGCTTGAGTTAATATCTGGACTCTCTATTCTGTTCCACTGGTCTATGGGTCTGTTCTTGTGCCAGAACCAAATTGACTTCATTACTGTGGCTTTGTAGTAGAGCTTGAAGTTGGGAAGTGAGATCCCCACTGCTTTATTCTTCCTTCTTAGGATTGCTATGGCTATTTGGGGTCTTTTGTGGTTCCATATGAATTTTAAAACTATTTTTTCCAGTTCATTGATGAATGCTGTCAGTATTTTGATAGGGATTGCATTGAATCTGTAGATTGCTTTAGGTAGGATGGCATTTTGAGAATATTAATTCTTCCTAGCCAAGAGCATGGGATGAATTTCCATTTATTAGTGTCCTCTATAATTTCTCTTGAGTATCTTGTAGTTCTCAGGGTGTAGGTCTTTCACTTCCTGGTTGGGTTTCTTCCTAGGTATTTTATTCTTTTTGATGCAATTGTGAATGGAATTGTTTTTCTGATTTCTCTTTCTGCTAGTTCATCATTAGTTTATAGGAATGCAACAGATTTATGTGTATTAATTTTGTATCCCCCAACTTTGCTGAATTCAGATACTAGTTCTAATAGTTTTGGAGTGGATTATTTAGTTTTTTTTTTATGTACAATATCATGTAATCTGCAAACAGGGACAGTTTGACTTCTTTCTTACACATTTGTATGCCTTTTATTTCTTTGTGTTGTCTGATTGCAATGACTAGGACCTCCAATACTACGTTGAATAAAAGTGGTGAGAGTGGGCATCTGTGTTCCCAATCTTAGGGGAAAAGCTTTAAGCTTCTTGCTGTTAAGTGTGATGTTAGCTTTGGGTTTGTCGTATATGACCTCTATTATGTTGAGGTACTTGCCCTCTATACCCATTTTGTTGAGAGTTTTTATCATGAATGGATGTTGAATTTTGTTGAATGCTTTTTCAGCATCTATGGAAATGATAATGTTGTTTTTGTCCTTCTTTTTGTTGATGTGGTGAATGATATTGATGGACTTTCAAAAGTTGTACCACCCTTGCATCCCTGAGATGATTCCCACTTGATCATGGTGTGTAAACCTCTTGATGAATTTTTGAATTCTGTTTGCTAATATTTTGTTGAATATTTTTGCATCTATGTTCATCAGGGATATTGGTCTGTAATTTTCTTTTTTTTGGTGTCTTTGTCTGGTTTTATTTGGTATTAGAGTGATGCTGGCTTCATAGAATGAGTTGTAAGTATACCCTCTTCTTCTACTCTTTGGAAAACTTTAAGGATAATGGATATTATGTCTTCTCTAAATATCTGATAAAATTCAGTGGAGAATCCATCTGGTCCTGTGTTTTGTTCTTGGGTAATTTTTTGATTACCGATTCAATTTCTTTGCTGGTAATTTGTCTGTTTAGATTTTCTGTTTCTCCCTTGGTCAATCTTTTAAGGTTGTATTTTTCTAAAGTTGTCCATTTCTTCTAAGTGATCCAGTTTGTCAGCATATAGATTTTCATAATATTCTCTCATAATTCTTTGTATTTCTGTGGTGTCCATAGTGATTTTTCATTTCTCATTTCTGATTCTGTTTATGTGTGTAGATTCTCTCTTTTTCTTAATAAATCTTGCTAGGGTTTTATCTATTTTGTTTATTTTCTCAGTAAACCATCTCTTGGTGTCATTGATTTTTTTCTATTGTTTTATTCTTCTCAATTTTATTTATTTCTTCTCTGATCTTTATTATGTCCCTCCTTCTGCTGACTTTGGGCCTCATTTATTCTTCTTTTTCCAGTTTCAATAATTTTGAATTCATACTATTCATTTGGGATTGTTCTTCCTTCTTTAAATAGGCCTGAATTGCCATATACTTTCCTCTAAGAACTGCATTCACTGTGTCCCACAGAAGTTGAAGCATTGTGCTGTTGTTTTCATTTGCCTCCATATAATGCTTGATCTCTGTTTAAATTTGATCACTGATCCATTGATTATTTAGGAGCATGTTGTGTTGTTAAGTCTCCATTTTTTTGTGAGCATTTTTGTTTTCTTTCCAAAATTTATTTCTAGTTTTATACCTTTATGATCTGAGAAGTTGTTTGGTAGAATTTCAATCTTTTTAAATTTACTGAGGCTCTTTTTGCGGCCTGGCATGTGATCATTTGTGGAAAATGTTCCATGTGCACTTGAGAAGAATGTGTATCCTGGTGCTTTTCGGTGTAGAGTTCTGTAGATATCTGGTAGGTCCTTCTGTTCTAATGTGCTGTTCTGTGCCTCTGTATCCTTACTTATTTTCTGTCTGGTTGATCTGTCCTTTGGAGTGAGTGGTGTGTTGAAGTCTCCCTAAATGAATGCATTGCATTGCATTTCCTCCTTTAATTCTGTTAGTATTTGTTTCACATATGTACGTGCTCCTATGTTGGGTGCATAGGTATAATGGTTATATCCTCTTGCTGGACTGAAACCTTTATCATTATGTAATGTCCTTCTTTGTCTCCTGTTACTTTCTTTGTTTTGAAGTCTACTTTATCTGATACAAGTACTGTAACACCTGATTTTTTTCTCCCTATTGTTTGCATGAAATATGTTTTTACATCCCATCACTTTTAGTCTGTGTATGTCTTTGGGTTAGAGGTCGGTCTCTTTTGGGCAGCATATAGATGGGTCTTGCTTTTTTGTCCATTCGATTACTCTGTGTCTTTTGATTGGTGCATTCAGTCCATTCACATTTAGAGTGATTATCAATAGATATGTACTTATTGCCATTGCAGGCTTTGGATTCATGGTTACCAAAAGTTCAAGGTTAACTTCTTTACTATCTAACCATCTAATTTAACTCACTTATTATGCTATTATAAACACAGTCTGATGATTCTTTATTTCTCTCCCTTCTTTTTCTTCCTCTCCACTCTTTATATGTTATCTCTTTTATTCTGTCCTCTTTTTTGTTTCCCCTGTCTGATTTTGTGGATAGCTGATTTTATTTTGTACTTAGTTATTATTTGGTTGGTCTACTTTCTTTGCTGTGTTTTTTTTTCTTTGGTGACATATATTTAGCCTTAGGAGTGCTTCTGTTTAGAGCAGTCCCTTGAAAATACACTGTAGACATGGTTGTGGGAGGTAAATTACCTCAACCTTTGCTTATCTGGGAATTGTTTAATACCTCCTTTTATATTTAAATGATAATATTGCTGGATACAGTATTCTTGGTTCAAGGTCCTTCTGTTTCATTGCATTGAATACATCATGCCATTCCCTCTTGCCTGTAAGGTTTCTGCTGAGAAGTGTGATGATAGCCTGATGGGTTTTCCTTTGTAGGTGATCTTGTTTCTCTCTCTGGCTGCTTTTAATACTCTGTCCTTCTCTTTGATCTTTGCCATTTTAATTATTATATATCTTAGTGTCACCCTCCTTGGGTCCCTTGTGTTGGTAGATATGTGGACTTCCAAGGTCTGAGAGACTATTTCCTTCCCCAGATTAGGAAGTTTTCAGTGATTATTTCTTCAAAGACACTTTCTATCCCTTTTTCTCTCTTCTTCTCTGGTAACCCTATAATGCGAATATTGTTCTGTTTGGATTGGTCACACAGTTCTTGTAATGTTCTTTCATTCCTAGAGTTTCTTTAATCTCTCTCTGCCTCAGCTTCTCTGTATTCCTGTTCTCAATTCTATTCCATTAACAGTCTCTTCCACCTCATCCTATCTGCTCTTAAATCCTTCCATTGTTTGTTTCATTTCTGTAATCTCCTTCTGGAATACCTCCCTTAGCTCTTGCATATTTCTCTGTAGCTCCATCAGCATGCTTATGGCTTTTATTTTGAATTCTTTTTCAGTAAGATTGGTGTTCATTCTCACCAGGCCCACTCTTTGGTGTTTGAGAGATTTTGGACCAAACAAGGTTCTTCTGCCTTTTCATGACATGGAAGTGTTCAGTAGCAAGTGGCGCATGTGTCAGCTGGCAGAACAAAGTCCCTTCCTGCTTGCTGGTCACCTTGCCCGGCTCCACTGCCTGTGCTAGTCATCCGCACACAGGGAGAAGCTCTGGATTAATCAGCTCATTTCCATGGGCAGGTCGGCCCTTGGGATGGCCTAGTGCACTGGCAGAGGTCACAAGTGAGCGGTGTGTGTTCTCCTGCCAGAAAGGCACCCCTTCATGCTTTCTGAGCTCCTCACCAGGATCCGCTGCTTGTGTCAGGCAACTGCACACAGGAAGCAGCCTCTGGGTTAATTCCCTGAGCTGCATGGTTGGGGAAGCCCTCAAAATGGCCCGGGTCACTGGCAGTGGTTGCTGGTGAGCTGTGCATGTTCACCGTGAAAACAGAGCCCTTACATGCTTCCTGGACTCTGTGCTGGCTTCCTCTGCCTGTCTCACTCAGCCACCCACAGGGGGCAGCTTCTGGGTTGATTTCCTTAGCTGCCATTGATGGGGTGGCCCTTGAGATGCCCCAGGGCACTGGCAGTGGTTCCAGGCAAGCAGCGCATGTTTGCCATGAGAATAAAGCCCCTTTGTGCCTTTCAGACTCTCTGCCTGTCTCTGCTGTCTGTGTTGGTCAACTGCAGGCAGGGGGCAGCCTCTGTGTCTGGTCCTGTTAGCTGAATGCTGGGAGAAGCCTCTGTGTGGTTGCTGTGGGCAGGGCTGCTCCCTGGCTCTTCTGCAGCAATGGTGGGTCAATAGGTTTGCTTGCAGTGCCGGCGGTGGGGGCGGGAGTGAATGGCAGGCTGTTTATCACCGTGTGGGGCTTTGGAGCTGTGTTGCCACCCAAGGGCACCTGAAATTCCTTAAAGTTCCCAGTGTACTGGGCTCAGTGTGCCAGGATGATTTTGTCCATCTGTTAAACCCTTGTCCCTTTAAGGCTTTTAAAGCACCCGCTTTTCTTTTGTCCCAGGGCAGTGTTCTGTGGCAACTTGTTCGCAGTCTTAGTCTCAGATTTTGCTTTCCATTCCTCTAATATCCAGTACTCCATGCAATGTGTGTCTGTGCTCCCAGTGCAGATCACCAGGGCTGGTTATTTAGCAGTCTTGTGCTTCCACTCCCTCCCCACTCTGATTCTTTTCCTTCTGCTGGTGAGATGTGGTGGGGGAAGTGATTGGGTCCTGCCGGGTTATGGCTTTTTATCTTACCCTTTTCTGAGATGTTGAGTTGTCACAGATGTAGACGTAGCCTGGCTGGTGTACTGTATCTTCTGGTCACTCTTTTAGGAATAGTTGTGTTTGCTGTATTTTCAAAATAGATATGGTTTGGGGAGGAATTTTCTGCTACCCTACTCATGCCACCATGTTGAGATTCGAGTTGGGCATTTTTTGAAAGATGACTATGCCATCCCCCCACCGAAAAAAATGTTTTCTTAAAGTTCTTACCCTTTGTTCCTGTGAATGTGATCTTATTTGCAAATAGAGTCTTTGCAACTTTAGTTAATATGTAAATTAATATGAGGTCATATGGAGTAGGGTGAGCCTCTCCCCCAATATGACTGGTGTGCTTAAAAGAAGAGAGATGCAGACCTACAATGTGATGACAGAAATAGAGATAGGAATGATGTGTATTTACACCAAGGAACCCTGGGGATTGCTAGTAACATTAAAAGCTAAGAGAAAGACATGGAAAAGATCATCCCCTGGAACTTTCAGAAAGAGGCCCTGACAACACCTTGATTTCAGACTTCTGGCCTCCAGAACTGTGCATGGATAAATTTCTGTTGATTTAAGTCACCCAGTTTGTGGTTATTTGTTACAGCAGCTCTGGGAATATAATACAATAGTTGTAATTATTTTATATCTCTTAAATTTTATAATTCTTAAATTCTTACTGGTATTGAGAAGACTGGAGGAATTTTGCAAGCATTACAAAGATTCTAAGTGTCAGAGTACAAATTTGCCTCAGGTACATTTGATGCAAACCTCATTTTTTGTTCACTACACCAGTTTTGGTTGAGAAAAGTTTTGAGTGGTGTAAGTTATTTTATTTGTTTTTAAATATTTAAATAGTCACTTTATTCATTTGTAAATCATGATCATTAATAAAACTTCCTCAAAATGATACCATTTCTGATTCCTTGAATAAGCAAAACATATTATAATTGTATTTCATTATAGTAGATATATTGCTGGTTTTCTTAAGAAAAACATACTTAAAATGGGCTAATAAAAATGTTTTTAAATACCATTTGAAACAACAAAAAATATCAGGAAACACAAAGCACTGAAATTATGAAGGGAATATATTTTATTAACTTTTGGCTACTTTTAATGATATGATAATATTTCATCAGAAAAGCCAAAATAGTAATGCATTATTGTAAGGCAGAAACACAGGCATGAGCAGAGTAGAGAGAGAATAAAGCCAGTAAATCTCACTAAAAGAGTTAACCAGATAAAACCAGAAAGCCAGCAATGATTTACAGAGTTAATAAGTTAATTAGTTGAAGTTTCAAAGGCCACGAGTGACTTGGAATGTCCAGATATTCCCCAGATGAAAAACAATTCAACCAGTAAAGAATAACATCAGAGCACAGCCCATGTCCTCATTGTACCAATTTGGTCAGGCCTCCAAGGCCAAAGATTGTCATTCAAGGATTTCTCTGCCCTACCCAATGAGTTAGGGCAGAAAAATTGGAAAAGTGTCATGCCATTACAAAATCTACTTAGTCTGTGGAAAAGGCCGAGTTTATTCCTTAACTTAATCTATATTCTGTTCTTCCTCTTCTTCCAGCCCCTTAATCAAATAAGTAATTTTTGTAACTAGGACAGGAGATAGACCTCTAAAGTGTAAATGCACCTATGTAGATAAAGAATGCCAAGATCTGGACCAACACAGTCACCTAAATAACTTTATTTTTAAGACAAAATTTCAAAAGAATTATGAACTACCTGTACACATCATGCTTTATGCTGACCCCTACCCAAAAACCTTATAAAACCCCAAACTCTAAATCCCAAGGGCGTCTCATCTCTGAGGTTGCCTTCACTCCCCTTTCTTCAAGTGTGTAGTTTTTGCCTAAATAAAGACTTCTCATTGCCCACTTTATTGTGTTTTGTCTCTGCACTTTTCCAGTGGTAAGCATCTTTGTTACTTTGCTATTTCATTTTATTTTCTAGACTTAAGTATAAGTCTTCACTCTCCCTGTCCTACTTCAGAAAAGTAGGGAGGGCTGACTGAGAGCTCTGATTTGGGCTTGCAAGTTCCCATTGCCTGGGTGACCTGGACAGGACTACAGCTATACAATCATGTCTTTAGTAGCCTTCCTGCCTAAAACATACTTTGCTTTCTTGACTTTGTTTCACTCTGACTTCCCCGGGTCTGAAAATCAATTTCTTCCCAACAATGTTATCAAGAAAATGAGACATAAAATTAGGTATCAAGTCTAAATGGTTTTCAGGGTCTTAAGTGTTTTTTATGATGCCAAGTTTTCAATGTCAAAATTTTGTGAACTTTGGTTGTATGATCCAGATAGGAAAATGAATCCTAATATAAACTTTGCTTTCTGGTTTATGGTAAATATAAAAATGATAACTAACAGAATGTAAATAAATTATACACATAATTTCACCAAATATTTTGCTGTATTTGGCATATTTTGACACATAAAATTTTGGTGTATTTCTTTATAAAATTGATATCACTAAAAACGCACACATACATACACACATATGCCCACACACATTTTTGTACTCTTCTTTCACATACCATTATGCAACCTAAATTTTATGATTTTAGGAAATATCCAAAGGTTAGTTTTGAAAGCACATTATTTCAGTTTGGTGTCTACTGATTTAATGGAAAAGTAAATTTTATTTTACAGGGAGACCTTATAATAATGTATCCTATTTATCTGTTTCGTAGCATATTTATTAGATGATGTGATTTTATCAACATTTTTCTAAGAATCATGAAAATGAAAGACTAATTGGAAATAAGCAATTGCATTCATTTTATATTTTCTTAAAGATTGTAAAACAAAAATGCTGCCCCCACCTTCTTAATACCTTGGTCATGGCTGATTATCTCAGTAGATATGCAGCAGTAATGAAGCTACAGTTTTATTGTATATGCCAAGGCTATAACTAAAAAGTAATGTTTATTTTCACTTGAACTATTATTGGTTTTATTCTTGTAGATGTTAGTGATTGAATCTATATGAATAGTGTCTGTTTTTTTCCCTTGTTTCTTATCTTTCACAGGCATTATTTTTGGATTTATCTATCTATTACTTGCAAGCAAACTCCGCAGTATGATGTTAATTTTTAAAACTGTCAGGAAGATGTTCAAATAAACACATTCCCCCTTGATCTTAAAGCACATTTTTTTTTATTCCTACCTATAAAACCGGGCAAGAAAATGTGGATATTTCAACACAACATATATTTTGTACTTTTATTATAGAAAGAACTTAAAACACATCTAGCTGACAGTAAATTCATAGAACTATAAAAATACTTATTAATAGAAGAGCTGAATATAAACACATCAGATTTATTCAGCCATAATACTGATTGTTGACTCATTTAGAAGAAAATAAGGAGAGCAAAATATTTTTTCCTTCAACCTCATCCCCATTAAATTGGCTGTGAATATCAAAGGAACAAGGATATATACATATATAGGAGACCCCCAAATTTTTCAAGATATCAAAATAACTCCCATGTTCCCTGTGAGAATTTGTATTTGTCCAATATATATCTTACTATGGAACATCAACCCTGACATTCAGTGCATTTCTGTCATAATACCTAACTACTACGTTAAGGCTAGGTTCAAAAGCTATGTGTTAGAAGTTTGTATCAGGCCCAAAAAATGAGCAGATTTCACATAAAAATCTTTATTTCCAAATTTTCTAATAAATTAGCTTTCACATGCTGAAAAAGATGAGAAAAAATGACAAAAGAAAAATAGGACAGAGTTTTTTTCTCCTTTTTTGATGAGAGGAGACAAAGTAGTGTTTTTTATTTATTATTTTTTAAATTTTTTATTAAGGTATTATTGATACACATTCTTATGAGGTTTCACATGAAAAAACAATGTGGTTACTACATTTTCCCATATTATCAAGTGCCCACCCATACCCCAATGTGGACACTATCCATCAGTGTAGTAAGATGCTAGAGATTCACTATTTGCCTTCTCTATGCAACACTGCCTTCCCCGTAACCACTCACACCATGTGTACTAAACATAATACCCCTCAATCCCCTTTTCCCTCCCTCCCACGCCCTTCCCCTTTGGTAAACACTAGTCCCTTCTTGGAGTCTGTGAGTCTGCTGCTATTTTGTTCCTTCAGTTTTGCTTCATTGTTATACCCCACAACTGAGGGATATCATGTGGCACTTGCCTTTCTCTGCTTGGCTTACTTCACTGAGCATAATATCCTGCAGCTCCTTCCATGTTGTTGCAAATGGTAGATTTGTTTCTTTCTATTGGCTGAATAGTATTCTATTGTGTATATGTACCACCTCTTCTTTATCCATCCATCTACTGATGGACACTTAGGTTGCTTCCATATCTTGGCTATTGTAAATAGTGCTGTGATAAACAAAGGGGTGCATATGTCTTTTTGGTTCTGAGAGGTTGTATTCTTTGGGTAAATTCCAAGGAGTGGGATTCCCGGGTCAAATGGTATTTCTATTTTTAATTTTTTGAGGAACCTCTATATTGCTTTCCACAATGGTTGAACTACTTACATTCTCAACAGCAGTGTAGGAGGGTTCCCCTTTCTCCACATCCTGGCCAGCATTTGTTGCTCCTGGTCTTTTGGATGCTGGCCATCCTTACTGGTGTGAGGTGATATCTCATTGTGGTTTTAATTTGCATTTCCCTGATGATTAGTGATGTGGAGCATCTTTTCATGTGTCTGTTGGCCATCTGAATTTCTTCTTTGGTGAATTGTCTTTTCATATCCTCTGCCAATTTCTTAATCGAATTATTTGCTTTTTGGGTGTTGAAGCGTGTGAGTTCTTTATATATTTTGGATATTAACCCTTTGTCGGATATGTCATTTACAAGTATATTCTCCCATACTGTAGGATGCCTTTTTGTTCTGTTGATGGTGTCCTGTGCTGTACAGAAACCTTTTAGTTTGATGTAGTCCCATGTGTTCATTTTTGTTTTTGTTTCCCTTGCTTGAGGAGATACGTTCAGGAAGAAGTTGCTCATGCTTATATTCAGTAGATGTTTGCCTGTGTTGTCGTCTAAGAGTTTTATGGTTTCATGACTTACATTCAGGTCTTTGATACATTTCGAGTTTACTTTTGTGCACGGGGTTAAACAACAATCCAGTTTCATTCTCTTGTACGTAGCTGGCCAGTTTTGCCAACACCAGTTGTTGAACAGGCTGTCATTTCACCATTGAACATCCATGGCTCCTTCATGGTATATTAATTCACCATATATGGTTAGGTTTATATCAGGGTTCTCTAGTCTGTTCCATTGGTCTATGGTTCTGTTCTTGTGTCACTACCAAATTCTCTTCATTACTGTGGCTTTGTAGAAGACCTTGAAGTTGGAAAGCATAATCTCCCCAGCTTTATTCTTCCTTCTCAGGATAGCTTTGACTATTTGGGGTCTTTTGTGTTTCCATATGAATTTTAAAACTATTTGCTCTAGTTCATTGAAGAATGCTGTTGGTATTTTGATAGGAATTGCATTGAATCTGTAGATTGCTTTAGGCAGCATGGCCATTTTGACAATATTAATTCTTCCTATCCATGAACCTGGGATGTGTTTCCATTTATTGGTATCTTTTTAAATTTCTTCACTGAGTGTCTTGTAGTTCTCAGAGTATAGGTCTTTCACTTCCTTGGTTAGGTTTATACCGACGTATTTTATTCTTTTTGATGCAACTGTGAATGGAATTGTTTTCCTGATTCTCTTTCTGCAACTTCATCATTAGTGTATAGGAATGCAATAGATTTCTATGTGTTCATTTTGTATCCTGCAATTTTATTGAATTCAGATATTAGATCTAGTAGTTTTAGAGTGGAGTCTTTAGGGCTTTTTATATACAGTATCATGTCATCTGAAAACAGGGACAGTTTAACTTCTTCCTTGCCTATCTGGATGCCTTTTATTTCTTTGTGTTGTCTGATTGCCACGCCTAGGACTTCCAATACTATGTTGAATATAAGTGGGGAGAGGGCCTCCTTCTCTTTTTCCCAATCTTAAAGGAAAAGCTTTCAGCTTCTTGCTGTTAAGTATGATGTTGGTTGTGGTTTTGTCACTTATGGCCTTTATTATGTTGAGTTACTTGCACTCTTTACCCATTTTATTGAGAGTTTTTATCATGAATGGATGTTGAATTTTGTCAAATACTTTTTCAGCATCTATGGAGATGATCATGTGTTTTTTGTCCTTCTTCTTGTTGATGTGGTGGATGATGATGTTGGATTTTCGAATGTTGTACCATCCTTGTATCCCTAGGATGAATCCGACTTGATCCTGATGGATGATCTTTTTGATGAATTTTTTAATTCTGTTTGCTAATATTTTGTTGAGTATTTTTGCATCTATGTTCATCAGGGATATTGGTCAGTAATTTTTTTGTGTGTGGTGTTTTTGCCTGGTTTTGGTTTTATAAGGATGCTGGCCTCATAGAATGAGTTTGGAAGTATTCCATCTTCTACTGTTTGGAAAACTTTAACGAAGATGGGTGTTAGGTCTTCACCAAGTGTTTGATAAAATTCATCAGTGAAGCCATCTGATCCAAGAATTTTGTTCTTAGGTAGTTTTTTGATTACCAGTTAAATTTCTTTGCTGCTAATTGGCCTGTTCAGATATTCTGTTGCTTTCTGAGTCAGCATTGGAAGGTTGTATTTTTCTAAAAAGTTGTCCATTTCCTCTACATTAATCAGTTTGTTGGCATATAATTTTTCACACCATTCTTTAATAATTCTTTGTATTTCTGTGGTGTCCATAGTGATATTTCCTTTCTCATTTCTGTTTCTGTTATGTGTGTAGACTCCTAATTTTTCTTGATAAATCTGGTTAGGGGTTTATCCATTTTGTTTATTTTCTCGAAGAAACAGCTCTTCCTTTCATTAATTATTTATATTGTTTTATTCTTCCTGATTTTATTTATTTTTTCTCTAATTGTTATTATGTCCCTCCTTCTACTGAATTTGAGCCTCATTTGTTCTTTTTATAGTTTTGTTAATTGTGAGTTTAGAGCGTTCATATGGGATTGTTCTTCTTTCCTGAGGTAGGCCTTTATTGCAATATACTTTCTTCTTAGCACAGCCTTCACTGCTTCCCACAGATTTCATGGTGCTGAATTATTTTTGTCATTTTTCTCCATATATTGTTTGGTCTCTGTTTATTTGGTCATTGATCTATTGGTTATTTAGGAGCGTGTTGTGAAGCCTCCATGTGTTTGTGGGATTTTCCTTTTCATTGCATGATTTTTTTCTAGTTTCATATCTTTGTGGTCTGAGAAACTGGTAGCTACAGTTTCAATCTTTTGAATTTACTGAAACTCTTTTTGTGGCCT
This sequence comes from Smutsia gigantea, assembly GCA_032199065.1. Lineage (NCBI taxonomy): Eukaryota > Metazoa > Chordata > Mammalia > Pholidota > Manidae > Smutsia > Smutsia gigantea. The sequence continues at coordinate 165,682 of JAVSCE010018049.1, read as the reverse complement.
AGGATATGATCTATTCTTGAATATGTTCCAGGTGCACTTGAGAAGAATGTGTATTCTGCTGCTTTTGGGTGTAGAGTTCTGTAGATTTCTGTTAGGTTCATTGTTCTAATATTTTGTTCAGTGCCTCTGTCTCCTTACTTATTTTCTCTCTGGTTCATCTGTCCTTGGAGTGAGAGTAGTGTTGAAGTCTCCTAGAATGAATGTATTTCATTCTATTTCACCTTTTAATTCTGTAAGTATTTGTTTCCCATATGTAAGTGCTCCTGTGTTGGGTGCCTAGATATTTGTAATGGTTTTATCTTCTTGTTGGATTGACCCCTTTATCATTATGTTATGTCCTTCTTTGCCCCTTGTGACTTTGTTTGCTTTGAAGTCTATTTTGTGTGATACTAGTACTGCATCTCCTACTTTTTTCTCCCTATTAGTCACATGAAATATCTTTTTCCATCCCTTCAATTTTAGTCTGTGTATGTCTTTGGTTTTAGTGTTAGTCTCTTGTAGGCAGCATATACACGGGTCTTGTATTTTTATTTATTCAGTGACTCTGTATCTTTTGATTGGGGCATTCAGTCCATTTACATTTAGGGTGATTATCGATAGGTATGTATTTATTGCCATTGCACGCTTTAGATTTGTGCTCCCCAAGGGTTAAAGGTTAACTTCCTTACAATCTAAGAGTCTGACTTAACTCATGTAATATGCTACTACAAACACAATCTAAAGGTTCTCCTTTTCTCCTCCTTTTCATTCCTCCTCCATTCTTTATATATTAGGTATCATAATCTGAACTCTTTGTCTATCCCTTGATTGACTTTGGGAATAGTTGATTTCATTTCACATTTACTTAGCAATTAACTGTTCTACTTTCTTTACTGTGGTTTTATTACCTCTGGTGACACCTATTAAACCTTAGGAATACTTCCACCTATAGCAGTCCCTCCAAAATACACAGTAGAGATGGTTAGTGGCAGGTAAATTTTCTCAGCTTTTGCCTATCTGGAAATTGATTAATCCCTCCTTCAAATTTAAATGATAATCTTGGCAGATAAAGTATTCTTGCTTCAAGGCCCTTCTGCTTTATTGCATTAAATACATCATGCCACTCCCTTCTGGCCTGTAAGATTTCTGCTGAGAAGTCTGATGATAGCCTGATGGGTTTACCTTTGTATGTGATCTTATTTCTCTCTCTGGCTGCTTTTAATAGTCTGTCCCTATCCTTGATCTTTTCCACTTTAATTACTATATGTCTTGTTGTTGTCTTCCTTGGGTCCCTTGTGTTGGGAGATGTGCACCTCCATGGCCTGAGAGACCATCTCCTCCCCGATTTGGGGAAGTTTTCAGAAATTACCTCCGCAACAAAACTTTCTATCCCTTTGTCTCTCTTTTCTTCTTCTGGTACCCCTATAATGCGAATATTGTTCTGTTTGGATTGGTCACACAGTTCTCTCAATATTCTTTCATTCATAGAGATTCTTTTTTCTCTGTGTGCCTCAGCTTCTTTGTATTCCTCTTCTCTAGTTTCTATTTCATTTATCATCTCCACCATATGTAATCTGCTTTTAATCCCCTCCATTGTGCTCTTCAATGATTGAATCTCCAACCGGAATTCATTCCTGAGTTCTTGAATATTTTTCTGTACCTTCATGAGGATGTTAATGATATTTATTCTGAAATCCAGGAAGTTTCATGAGGCGAAAGATTTCATTTGAATCTTTCTCAGGTGTTGTAGTCATAATTTTACTTTCTACCAAGTTTGTATATGGCGCCCTCTAGAGCCCAAAAGGTCTACTCTCTGGAGCTGCTCAGCTCCTGAAGCCATGCTGGGGGTCATAGAGGTGTGGTATTGTTGCCTGGGGTGAGGAAAGAGCTGTTTCCTGCTTCCTGGCTGCTATGCCTGCCTCCACTGCCAAAACCAGTGGGCCGAGCATACAGGTATAAGCCTCTATGCTTTGCGTTTGTAGTTGCTGTAGATGGGGTTTCCCTCTCGCTGGTCTAACACCCTGGTAGGGTTTGCTGATTTGCAAGCATGGTGGGGCTGACCAGGAGAAAGGTGCAGTAGACTGTGTATCATGGAGGTGGTACTTAGGACTGTGTAGCCAGCCAGGGAGCTAGAGCACCTGAAGATCAAGATAGTTCCCAACCTGCTGGGCAGAGTGCACCCAGACCATTTTGTCTACAAGTCCTTTCTCCTGAGCAGTAAGCTCTGTGCAATCCTTTCCTCTTTAGCAGCCTTCTTAATGTCAAGAAGTCTCTCAGACTGCCTGCCTTTCATTTGTCCCAGAACAGCCTGAAATGGATCCCTGCTTTCCAGAAGTCACTAGAATCTCATTCTCTCCAGGTATTCTTCTGCCTGTCTTAGCTTTCCAAACCCTAATCACGAGAGTACCATGAAAGCACCATGAAATGTAGGTTGTGCTCCCAGAGCAGATCTCCGGAGTTAGGTATTCAGCATTCCCAGGCCTCCACTCCTCCCCGCTCCATTTCTCTTCCTCCGCTGGTTAGCTGGGGTGGGGGAAGTGCTTGCGTCCAGCTGGGCCATGGCTTTGGTACGATACCCTGTTGCATGACGTTTATTCTTTTCTCCAGGTGTATGCAGTATGGTGTAGCCCTCTTTCCTGTTGCTCTTTCAGGATTAGTCCTATTAATTATATTTTTATATTATATGCGGTTTTAGGAGGAAGCCTCTGTCTCACCTCTCATGCCACCATCTTTAATCCCCAAAGTAGTGTTATTGTACATAGATTGAAATGACCTATTAGAAAGGCAAATAATGATATAGGAGAAAGAAAACTGAATTGCTTGAATAAGTAGAAGAGAGTGGATTTGTCCTCACAATCAATAAAGTGGTATTCATTTTAGATTTGGTGTTTGAAAAACTGTCAGAGTGACTGTAAAATTAGAAAAAAGAGAGTCCATGTCTTTTCAAGTATGTTTTCTTGTGCATGGTCAGAATAAAAGTACATATATAAATAGTAAATATGACCATAATCACCTGGTTGGAATATTAATTATTTATCTTTTGAATTAAGTAATATCCTTTAATATAGAAATCCAGTGATACTGTGCCTCCCATTCTACATACCACAAAGAATGAGTTCTTCTTATTCCCTGTGATCAAGCCAAGTGCTTTACATTTCATCTGATGAATCTAACACTCCCCTAAGTCTTATCTGGTCCATAAGTTCAATCATATAGTCAATTGTATTGAAGAAAAAAAAATTAGAAAAATCTTCTTGTCTTCTGAGAAGTATGATCCCTTTGAGCCTTTTTTAAAAAAACTGTCTTCATGTCATTTTTTGGATCATAGGCAATTAAACCATCAGAGTGTGAACTTTAATCCCCAGCTTTTATTCCTAGGAATAATAGTGTCTCTGGGCATTTGTTAAGAAAACTCTCACATGTAGTTTTATATTCAAGTACTGCAGACCTATACAATCAAAGAATTTTGGTCCACCTGTTATGCAGCTGCACAGTACATATGTTATGGTGACAAGCAGCTTACACACCCCAACAAATACACACACAGCTATTTTTTGCAGAGCATATCTGTAATGGTAGAATATTAGGGTCCAGTTACTAGATGAGCCCAGAGCCAGCCCTCATCCATTATATTTGTAACTCAGCCCTCAAAAGCAAAGAAGGTAATCTCTAAACACAAGGACCTATTCAGGAATACCAGGATATTGGCATTTCTTTACAAGGTATATCCCAACCTTATGATATGCAATCACCCCTTCTTTTTTAGTTCCAAAATCTTAGAGCTGCCAATTTATCTGCAGTCAAGAAAAACATATCAGTTAAATGATAACCCTCATTTAAAAACTACAACTCAACAATATTTTGAAAGGGCTTGATATATTTCTTTCAATTTGTGAGTATAGACCAGGTTCCCTGACCACATTATCCACCCCCCAAAAGACAAACAAACAGAAAAACACAACTGTAGTAGTGCAATAGTAATCTAAGGTAGATTCACTGCAGTGGCTCACATCCCCACCTACACTTGTGGCAATCTGATTCTAATCTCCTCTTCATTCCTGGAGTTCTTTCAAAAGCATCTGGAAGTCCCTAAGCAACTCCTAACCTAAAGTCATCCTTTCCACTGTTACACGTCATCAAACATGTTTGCTCTCTCATGATCCAGATCCATGTGTAATGCCTGATGTAAGGCTGAGCTGCCAGCTGTAGGACCACTGAGGCCTGGGTCACAGGTTCACTTACCTCTGACAAGCCTACATGAAGCCTGTGAGGGAACTTCCTGGAACTGTCATGCTATTTCCAGAGTCATCCTTGGCTCACTGCCAATGCACATCTGTTGGTTCTTTGTTAATTTTTCAAAGCATCATAAGTTTTTCTTTAGAACAGAGTATTTTAGCACAATATTTTACTCCTGGTGCTATATCTGCTTATCTCACATATAATCTAACTTGTAAATTAGCTATTAATAGTTTGTACTCATGTCAATATTATCTTTACTTATATTTCAAGTATATATATATATAAGTCTAAGTCAGAGGACAACCTAAAAGTTGTAAACTGTAGTCAGAATATTTCCTTCCAAAACCTGAAGCATTGTCCTAAGCTAGTATTTGTATATCTTAAAGCTACCTTTTGTATAAATCTTTTCCAGAAGTTTCTCCTGATAAATGATACCTTATAGTGGTGTCTCATGAGCCCTCCAAACATGCTTATGTATGCTTTACTCCTCAGACAAATGTAGCTCAGTTTGTCAAACCAAGAGCTATACTCATCTATAGTTATTGTATGAATTTTGACTTGTAATCCCTATGTAATTGGAAAATGGGACAGATAATTGGGGTGGAGGGGTGTTCCTTGACCTTCAGTGTAGGATTGGCTGAACCTCCAATTCATGTCTAAATAATGCAACTCCAAAATGCTTTGTAATTCCTGGCAAGCTTACATACACACAATTTCATTTCTTACCCTACTTCCTACTTCCTTATGTATGACTTTTAAATTCAATACATTACCCAAATAAACCCATCAGACTCAGATTTTTCATTCTCTCATAAACATAGAAATTTTAACCCAGATAAAACAAGACTTATGAATACTTAGTTGACATATATTCTTTTACTAAAGATTCAATGGTCTATTTACTAATAGAATCAGTGGAAGTTGTCATGTAACCCAATAAAATACATTACAAAAGTCTTTTTATAAAAACATTTTAGAACCTTCTTCAAAAATTTTCTCACTGTGTTTCATTGAAGTGTTATCATTTTCTGACTATGGCTTTTATGCAATCAAACTACTTTTCACTCTCTCATATTTTTATCTGTATTCTTGAAACTTCACCTCCTTTTACCTGATTGCCTAGAGAAGTCAAATTGTCTACAACTATTATGATGAAAAATGTATTTGGCATCAGCAATCATCCAGGCCCTTAATGCCTACATTTTTTTCAAGTATCAAGTTATTTACCCAAACAAAAATGCTTTCATTATCATTCAATTTCTGATAGTTGCTCTTTTGGAGATATTTACTTAGTTTAATGTTATCTAATATAGTCTAATATTATATATCACAGCTATATAAAAAAAGAATCATAGACATTGGAGTGAGATCATTTAACTCATTATGGTCCAGATATTAATAACCATGCACACACACACACACACACACACACACACACATTTTTTTACAGCGATTTTACTTTTGTAAATGTTGTAAGTTATAAAAAGACTTATTATATGGTATTTTTTCCTCTGGCATTAATGTATTCCAGAGGGTTATTGACAGAGTATCAGAGGATATTGATAAATGAGTCTAAAGGGAAATAGTTAATCTTATGTCTTAAAGGTAAAAAAAAAGTTAAGGTGTCCTCCTTTGTAACCATTAAAAACTGGTTGCCATGGTCTTCTTCCCTTCCAAAAGAAAAGCAATGCAATAAAAGATACTAGAGTATTTAGAAGAGCCACTGTTCTGCATGATGTACAGGCACCGTTTTCCTTCCTTTTAAGAACATTTTAAAGGACTTCAAACACTTGCAGAGATTCTTCTGCAGTAAAATTTCTAATTCTTAATGACATGTAGTTAATAATTGAACTTTATTTTTTTTAAGATTATAGGCTTAAGTTTATTCCCACAAGACTCTTTTCACAATTGTTTTGGCTTCACCTAGCTGGGAAGTTGTTAATAGGATTTCATACTCACTTCTCTAAAGAAAAATATATCATTCCAAACATTCGAAAATAGGTAAGATATAAATCTTTCATTGGACTGAGAAGTACAGCTAGGTCAAAAAAAAAAAAAAGACAACCTCCTGGCAACAGAACCAAGAGTAAGAGGTGATGAAAATAATAGGCCCATGGTTTCATGAGGGTAGGTATGTCTAAAAAAGCCAGGCCCATATTCAGAAGAAATAGCATTAGGCTTTTAAATATTTCAGTCCATATTGAATCCTCTTTGAGCAGAATTCATAGAATTTCTAGAAATCAATAATGATAAGATATCATTTGAATTCAAATGAATTCTTTAAAGGGTAAATCTAGAAAAATTATTAAGCATCAATGAAATTGACTTTGCATATAAAGGTCAGAGTGAAGCAAAATTTAAAAGAAGTGTCTCCCTATCAGACTACAATTCCTGAGGATACACTGGAGCCATGATGTGTCTCTGACTTCCCAGCTGCAGTAAAACAAGGCTGTTGGTGAAATAATGAAAGAGCAGCTCTTTTGGAGAAGACCTGTTTTCACAGGTCACTCAGAATATCCAGATTCTTAAACTTTACTTTTGTTGAATACATACTTGTTTCCACAGGTGTTCTTCAGCAAATATTTGACTACAAGAAGGAAAACTCACCTAAAATAAGGTAAGTAAAATAAGAGGATGAGTTTGAAAACAAGAACCAGCACACAGAAGCCATGTAAGTACATCAAGAGTTTTTTGGAAGAACTGGCTGGAGTTCATTCTCTGCTGAATTTGAACAAAGATCCACTATGGCCATTTCATTCAAGGATTTAAAGTAATTGCCGGATTTTATTAGTTAGAAATAAATGGTATTTTCCCAGCCCTAAATCCAAATTTCTGAGAGAGATCATCTGATTGGCTCAGGTTGAATCAGAAGTCTATACCTGATCCAACCAGCTATGAAACTGTGTTTCAGAGGGAGTCAAGTGAAACTTCCTGAGAATGAGGCAGGAGGCAGAGCTAGGAAGGATAAGAATTGCTCAAAGACATTAGTACAAGTATCAGAATTCCTTACTGGTTGTGGAAGAAAATTGGTTTACTTGATGGGGAGTGCTACTGAGGTGGGAGATAGGGGACTTGAGATGATCTGATAAAGAATCCTAACTCAGAAGAACTCAGTATCTATTCAGCTATTAACACAGGGGTCTTTTTAAGAACAAAGGCACAGAGAATGTGTTGGTTCTGAAGGAATATAGGCACCCCATTTTATCCCTGTTGTCTGGTTCTCAGAATTTCACATCCTTCACGTATTTTCATTTAACAAAACCATGTGTCTATACTAGCTTACAAAAATACAGAAAACAACTTGCCTCTCTCACATCTTTCAAAATACCATCGGCCTCCCCTGCAGCGCTGACGGCTCTGGCTGCCTCAGAGAACCTAGTCAGGGACTCAAGCCTCTGCAGCTTCAGGGCACTGTGATGACATTTGACCTTGTTCTCATCAACTGGAGATTGCTTAAAGGAATTCCCCAACCATTTGTCTTACATGCACAATAGTGCTGTTAGAATGATATTCATAGACTTTGAAGATGATAACTAAATCTAGGTTCCATATGCCAAACATAGCCCAGCACCAGCTGGTTGTAAATCTGTTCTCATCTCTCTGAGGAAGTTCTTTTTAAAATTCATGACTTAAAGTAATTCCTTGTACACTGTACATGTATGGGTATTCATGAATACTTGTACTAAAAAAACCCCATAGTATTTATTTTTCTAATCTAAACTATATTTTTAAAAAGAAATAAAAATTATGAAGATATATATGCTGCAGAGGCTATCTCCAGCTTCTATTCTTGAGCTATCATTATATCACTTGAACTCATACCCAGTTCCAGGAAGGACAGGACAGGTGGCATATAGTATAAAATGTGTCATGCTTTTCCCCTCTGTAAGTCCAAGACAACTGGCCTAAGCTTGTTTGAGCAATCTTCTTTCAGCTGACTTTTCTCCTAGGAGATTTATTGCATAATAGACAAAATATGAAGGAAGCCTCATACTAAAATAAAACTCTCTATTAGACTGAGACATAAGCAATGCGGTTTTGAAAACTCCCCAGAAGAACGTAACTCACAGAGGGTAGACATTCTTGTGTCCCTTACATCAGGAAGCTGTCTTCCTATTTTTTCTGGAAAAAAAGGACAATGACTGATTGCACAGTATCAGTGGTGATACATGCCCTGATGATGAGGCGGTGCCTGGTTATAAGAGCAACAGTGTAAAGGGTGCTGGTCCATTTATTAGTGAGAACAGAGGGACTGAGTAAAGAGCAGCAGTGCCTACAAAAAAAGCTGCCAAGCTGGAAGGAAGAACACAGTTCATAGGTTCCCAACACATTGTACCTGATTTCTCTGCAAGACTGAAATACACTGAGTGGGAAAGAGGACATCACAGTATCTTGGGCTCCCAGTGAAATAGGTGCAAGGATAGATAACAACACTTTTGGGGAAAAAAAACAGTTTCCAAAATTTACTAAAACCATACTTTATGTATGACTTAATACAGAATAAAAAATAGAATTATTTGTAATCAATGGAAAGCTTTTATTAAGAATTTGGTCCTGTTAAGAGGGATCTTGCATAGAAACAGTCAATATATCAGTTTATATTACAGTTTTGATATTTTGCAAATACTAGAATACTCAATTTAGAATTCTATATAATTCTAATAGAAATGAATATCCTTTTATTATAGTAAAATTTTTAAATTTGCCAATTCTGAAATATAAGAATGCTTACATTGTATTAATGGTGCTCCTCCCATATCATGTGACCTGGGACAAATAATTTCATATAATATTGAATTTCTTTGTCTATAAAGTTAGTGGAAGAGGTAGAATATCTCTATGCTTCCCTCTAGCTGTAGACTTAAAAAAAAAAACAACCCGCAAAGTCTAATTCTCAAACATTTAATGAATTGTTGAAATTCAAATTATGTGGAATTCCAATGGCCAGTGAATCAATTGAGTAAAGTGGCACTAATAATGACTGGAAATTTTGGTAAAGTATAATAACATATTTAAAAGTTTAAGGTTGATTGTGTGGACCAACAGACAAATGATTACATTTAAATATTGTATTAGACTTATGGGATAATATATTTCAACTATTATTTTTATAACACTCTATTTTAAAACACCAATTAACTTTAATTATTAAATTAATTTCGAACATGGTAGCCAAATTTATACTGATTATAAAATGGATTTTCATCTATATTTCTTCTTTGACAAGACAGATAATTTTGAAAATGCAGAATAATATACTCCTCACAAGTATATAGTCCATGAAAGTTTTCCAATACAAATAAAAGATGCGTATGCGTATGCTTATGAGTAGATAGGTTTCCAAGGATAACCTGTTTCTTTAAAGAGTTCCAGTTTCTCTCTCATTTTTTCTTCAGAGGTTCAAACATGGTTTACTGACAACAATTATCATTAATGAGATTCTACCTTATCAAAATTGCTCTACATATAATATTTAAGCCTGCAAGACAGGTGTCTAATATTCTTTTTCATAGGAGATTATAATCCAGAGTCTCAAAGAATTTGTCTAATAAAACACACAATAACTAACATAATACAGTTAATAAAAAACAGAAGCTTCAAAATGTTTTGTTGACTCCATAAGCTTTTCCATGATCAACACACTTTGACAATTCTTCATGAAACATTTTTTCCTGGAAAAAAATAGGAAAAAACATTTAATTGTAAGAGGTTAGTTTAAGTCAAAGCTCTATTAAGTATTAAGCTGTGTATTAGTTTTCTTGTTTTATAGCTCATTCCCTAACAGATATGAAAATAATGTTACATTGACACATTTCATGCATGTTAAATAATATAGTAATGTTATTAGTAGTGGATGAAATATACAGCAAGGATGTCAAACCACAAAAAATGGGCACCAAGATGGCTCCCATTTGGGGGATTTATTTTTAGTCCAACATTTGCTTTCTCACTGTATCGTCTCTGATGCTGAGGACATACATCTCATCACAAACAAGTCTGAGGCTAAATGTGATGCTTTGCTGCAATCATTAAAACACCTCTGACCAAAAAAATATGTTTCCTACACCAACAGGACAGGAGGAAAGGCTTGCTTGTTTTGTTTTCAGAATACACTTAGTAAGTTTACCATAAACAGGAGCCAGAATATATACATCATTACAGTTAAAAACACAGGTTTTGGAATAAACAGGCACTGTCCTAGCTACACATCTCAATGACGGAATGATATTTGACAGATTACCTGCATTTTCTTATGTATGAATTGGAGATAATAACTCCTGTAACAATTAGCTTGACTACATAAATCAACACAGGTCTTGTTTACTATGTAGCAAAGACTTAAGTGTGATAGCTAGAAGTGCCTTTGCCATTATTATTTTTATTTGAATATCCACGTAATTAGATTATTATTTGGCTATATTACCAAGCCAAAGTCTTGGCAACTGAAAAACAAACATCCAAAAACTTTTGTCCAAGCTACCTTTTTCTAAAAGCATTTAAAAACTAAAGGCATGACTCTAAAATGGGGAGAAAAGACTGGTATCATTCTTCAAAGATCTCAAGGTACCAACAACACTCTGCATAAAATGTCTGTTTCTCTTCTGGAATAAATTTCATAATAAATTTTAACATCCATTGCAGAACCAAATGCCACTGGAAAATGCTTACAATATCTTCCCATATAGTAAGTGAACCAATAGCATAAGACTGATTCATGTAAATCATTACTGTTTTGCTTAATTTTTGGATTGTCTACTCATTAATTGACTTCATTTGCATTGTTGAGGAAAATGGCTTAAATTAAGAAAACTAATTTTCCTAAAGCCACAGACTTTAACTTGTACAATTCTGTGACTTACAGACATTTTGTATTCCTAAGTCTGGGTGGGGTTGTTAATTCAGGATGGTTTCACTCACACATACAGTTGCAAGCAGTCGGCTTTGTCTAGAGGGGTTCAGACAGGAGAGGTTGTTTGCTCCATGTGGTTTCGGATGCTCCCCTCGGCTCTGCAAGACTTTTCTTTATATGAGAAATCTCAGGATTCAAGTGATATTAAGAAAGCAAGCGCCAATGTGCAACTACTTTTCAATCCTCTCCTTAGGTCACAGTGGCTAATGTCTCATTGGATAATGAAAGACAAGTGACAAATCTCAGAATCAAAGGGTGGATAATTAGACTTGACTTCTTTATGAATGAGTGGCAAAGTGCTATTAACGTTCTACATACAGAGATAGGAGGATTTTGTGGTAATTTTTGTGTTCTTCCACACCAATGAAGCTTGTTCAAATTATTTAACTTAATTGTGCTGAATATATTATTAACTTGGAGGTTTTGGTACAAGATTTGAGGAGAAATACAGATTTGCAGGAACTTGTATAAAGACTAAAAGGCATATCATAGGCACTAGAAAGAAGAAAGCAAAGTGTACACTAATTGGTGATGGATATTGTGCTATGCACTATTCAGGGCATGCACTTTTGGTTAAAAGAAGCATGTATACCCTTCACCAAAATCAAAACAATGTTATTTCTAATCATTTGAAGTATATATTGACATCCTTAAATGACATCCTGAAATGAGAGCTAATGCTTTTCTACAAAATATTGTGCATGCTAGTGAATTTCTGTGATGCACAATTTGGTTTTTAGATGTATTTGCTCCATGACTTAGATAATTCCTCTGATATTTGTATTCTGTTTACTGCTTCAGAGCCACTAACAAAATTGTTTCCTTTGGAGTAATTCTGTTTTATTGGTGTATTAAAAATGTGGTGCAGGCTAATGTGGAGAATTTAGTCTGTCACTTTAAATCAAGAGTGATCCACAGAACTATGTGAGGTCAAGCACTGATCTGGCTACCTTTGCAACGAATCATAATTCGACATTAAGTACTTTCAGGGTGTTATTAACTGAAGAAAACCTCATGGGAAAAACAGATTTGTTGAAGATAGAAGAAAAAAAGGTCTTTAGGCAGATATGTAAAAACACTGCATCAGAACGTAGAGCTAATGCAGCAGGAGATGGAAAACTGTGATGATAAACAATATGCATGGCATTAGGTGTCATAATAATATTCACATTTCTCTAGAAAGACTTCATTTTTAAAAAGAAAGAGGGAAAAATCAACTCTTTCTTTAGAGAAGTTCACTAATCTGAATAAATAAACATGTCCTTATGTTACCTAGCCAGCTATCAGAAACACCTCTATCATTTCAAATTTAAAAAAAGAAAAAAAAATAGCATGAGAGAGGTAATTGTGTCAGGGGTGGAGAGAGTACAAAGTGAAATCCAACTAATTTCTAATCTATCAAAACATTTTTTTGAGTACAGGCTTCCCCCACTATCAAAAAGTAGAGAGTTTCTATGAAAACTTTCATCAACCTAAATGGTATGAAGTGCAGAAACAATTAATACAATGAATATGGAAACAATTTGGAGCATTCCTGGACACAGAAAGTAAACTAATTTAGGGTTTTCTGATACCTTAGGACACACCTTGATAATGGATGCACAAAATAAATAGAGATAAAACATAGATGCTCACAGCTGCATGAAACTTTGGTGGCTTGATGCTGAGATGATGAGTTTAGGTCCCGGGAAGGAGCTTGGTGGGGCCCCTCTCACTGCTTGAGGCATGTGCTGCCTCTGCAACAGCTGCTGCACAATAAATGCTGCGCATTGTTTCTGCTTTTCACATTTTTTGTGTGAAAGTGAAAATCCTCTTCAGGTTTCTCTCTTAGAAAGAAACAGGTACTAATGTAGGTCTTTCATAAAAGCAAAGTAGCAGAATATGAACTTTTGAAAAGCAAGGGATGACTGGAAGTGTAATTTGCTGTATCAGTTATGTTTTTAGGGTCATTCATTTATGTGTTATCATGCATTTCAACAGCTATTTATTTAGTGTCTTCTGTGAGCCACATATTGTGGCAAAAACTGGATATGTAAGACAGAAAACAAACACTGATACATCCTTGGTCTCTGCCTTCATGGAGCTTGATAGTAACTTTATACTCTGGTGAGGGGCTCTTGAAGGGATATACCTGCACATGAGGAAACAAAAGTATTCAGTTAGATTAGAAAACAAAGGTCAGATGAAATAATGAAACAATTGAAGGCTCCTGGAAAAAAGGATGCAAGCACAGCTGTGATGAGCTACAGACACTCATGTGCTCCAGTTGTCTTGGCTGTACCTCAGAAGTCAGGATCCTCTACCCTTTTCTCTGGTGGATCTACTGCTCTCTCTCTGCTCCACCAATTCTCCAGCTTTGCTTCTTATGCTGCTGACTACTCCCTCCATATCATATTCTCAATCCTACAAAACAGAGTTCTGGATTAAGTTATGTGCCAACATAATGAATCAGGATTCTCATTTATGAGCAACAGTACCCACTTTAAATATTTAAACTTAAAAAATGTTAGGCAACTCACAGAATATACAGAGAATCAGAGTAAGAAGGACGGAAACAATGCCCACTTTACCTGCACAGGACTAATTTAGCACAGGGGGGCCACTATCCTCTCAGGAGTTACAGCACAGTCTGAACACTGGATACTGCTATTGCAGAACTACCATCAGAAGCAGATATATCTGCTGGTCCCCTCAGCAGAATGGATTCTCTGCTACACATGCCTCTCCACATAATTCCCTAAACATGAAAAGCTATTCAAATATGGTCACAGACCAAAAATCCACTATAGCATTCATTTCAATTTTCCAAATGGAAGACTCTTATTGGTCAGAATTTTGGTGTCAGACAACTCACAGGTCCCTGGATTTCATAAAAATACAGATTTTGTTGTTTTGGCACCAGTACTTAATCATTATTAGAAATAAAGATGACAGAGTCACCAACACAAGGAAGTATGCAGAGTCATCTGTGACTGTTTCTCTGGGAAAAACATAGCTATGATCTGTTAGAGTTTCTTGGATTTAGCTCCAATAATATTCCCATCAAATACTACGGCTGTGAAACAATAAGCATAATGCCTTTTTAAAATTGTACTCTATCATATTCCAAAAAAGATGTATAGCAAGCTATGAAAACTTCATGAAATGCAATGATAGAAGGAAAAGATAAAACATAAGTTTTGAAAGTAAAAAATTTTTTAAGTGATATTAAGGTAGAAAACAATTGTCTGGATATCTTGTATACTTGCTATGTATGATTTCCAAATTCTCAGAATTGCATTCTGAACATTCTAGGATGCGATTCAAAGAAGGAAGTCTGGCAAATTACATGATTGATAATATTCATAAAGCAAAACAAAAGAATACAGTTACTCAATATAAGTACAACAGTTACTTTAAAAAGCTTTTTTTTAAATGAAATAGTTCAAGTGACCTTATAAAAGACTTATTATAGATCTAGAGGGTATTATACTCAGTGAAATAAGCCAGGTGGAAAAAGACAAATACCATATGATTTCACTTATTTGTGGAGTATAAATACAAAGCAAAACAGAATGAACAAAACAGCAGTAGACTCAGAGACACTGAGAAGTGACTAGTGGTGACCAAGGCGGAGGATTGGAGCAGGTGGGTGGGAAGATTGATGGGTATCAAGGGGCACATAAATTCTCAATCATAATATAAGTTGGTCACGGGAAGGATAGTAGTACAGCATGGGGAATATAGTCTGATTCTGTAACATCTCCCTATGTTGTCAGATAGTAACTGTACTAGTGGGAGTGAGGATTTAATAATATGGGTAACTGTTGAACCACTGTGCTGTATACTTGAAACCAATATGACTGTATGTCAATGATACTTCAATAAAAAAATGTACACAGAATTCCATTGAAAATGTATATCAGGGTTCAATGCACACAGCCTATATATGCAGTTATCTGATATTCTGCCCCAATGTAAAGAGAGATTTTAAATATTACACAGCTATGATGTTCATCTCTAAGAAAGTATACACACAAGGCTATTTATCATAACCTCCAAAGAATGTAGCGTGTTTTGAAAACACATATCCAGAACTTAGGTTTTTGTAAAAATAAAACTATGCAAAATAAAGACTGATAGATCTTCTTGTCTGGTAGAGCTATATGGATTAAACAATGAGTAAGCTCTGTAGAGTCCAAGCAACATTGCTATTAAGGAAGTGATGGACTGCATGAACCATCTCAACTATATAGCAGATATTAATCAGAAATGATTTTGGATTATACTCACTGGCATTTACTTGGAGGACATGTGTTCTGTGTCGCTAAATGTTCTATCAGTCTGAGCTTGATATAGTTTTGCTAGCCTAAGATTAAAAATCTGAAAGTGATTTTCACATTTAATACAACACAATATAAAAAGCTCTTACTACACAAACTCTATTTCTAATCCTTACCTCATCTAACTTGATATTAAGAGAGTCAACACTTCTTATCATAGTTTTGGCTGATGAATTAAGATAAAAGATGTTGTATTCCAAACGTTCAACATGAAGATGTCTCAAAATAGGTAACTAAAAATAAGTTAGTTGGCTCCTGAGTCAGCCACATGGAGAAAAAAAAAATGGTCAAGAGAGTGAATATTTTAGAGGAGAAATCTCAGATAACAACTTAGGAAACAGAGAGAATTCCCTGTCCTTATATCAACTTTGGGAGTGAACTTGTACGGAATCATTGAAGTTATGGGAGGAAAGAGTGAATTTACGTATTCAACCTGAAAAATCCAAATCGTGGATATGGGTAAGCCAACTTCAGATACACTTGCCAAAGACAACTCTTGCAGCAAAGCATATATGGGAACTTCTTATGAGGCATGTGTGGCCAAGAATGAGGATAGCTTGCTGATGTACCTGTCTTTAGCCCTATAGAATAGGGCCACCTAGAGGAACAAAACAGGCTGAAAAGAGGGAAGTCATGCTCCCTCAGAATTCCTACAAGTTTGCAGAAGGAATAAGGAACCAGTGCGAGGAACGTTGAATACGATATCATCAAGGATATTACAGGTAAAAATTCCTAGTTATGGGGATATACTTTTTAAAAAACAATCAAATGAAATCAGAAGAAACCTCAAAAATACTCATTGAGAGAATGAGTCTGTTTTAGATACGTGCCAAATCAGAGATTAGAAAACCAGCAAAGTTTGAATGATTTTCATCAGATTAAATTCTTGTTTCACTCCTATCCTTAATAGGTATGGAGGAAAAGATAAGGTGTTAAGGAAGAAAAAGCCAATAAAGTTCTCTTTCGTGCTGCAGGGTGTCTTGTTTCCTGACTACAGAAGGTCTTTGAAAGGAGAAGGGAGAAAAGTTTTATCTTTGAATGAAAAATGAAATGTTGATTATTATACGCATCTGGACATGCAGTTTTTTTTAATGTTACACTGTATTCTTTGACTTAAAAGATTATAGGGCTTTTAAATTGCTTAACAGTGAGCATAAAAAAACATGAAGACTGTAAGAATTTTTATCTGGGATCTGGGAAGAGAAGTCCACAGAAAAAATGTTAAGGGGAAGCTAGAATTAAAAATATAGTTTCATTTTTACCACATTCTACAAGTCATGCTTATTCACATATTGGGTGTGTATGTATGTGTGTGTTAAGTAAATGGAAGTTTTCAACCAGAATATCCACCTGGCCCTGATAGTGATATGCATATAAGGAACTGATTGCACATTAATGTGATGTTTACCACTGCAAAGCCACCGGTCTGTCACGGGACTGCAGGTCCCTTGGGAGAAAGGGGTGGAGAAGAAATGTCCATCCTCTCCTCCCCTCCTGCCCTGGTATGTAATTGGTCAGCCACGTTCCAGTCACTATGGCCCCACCAGGCCTTCCTCCTGAACAAAGGCATAGGGGAGCAGGTGGAAAGCAGGGAGCTCCTCACTGCTGGAAAAGGAGGATTTGGGAGCCCACCGGCAGGGAGAGCACAGAACATCTGCGGTTGGTGAGGTGAGAGATTGAGCGTGAGAAATAAAAACCCTTTAATCCACAGCCTACCCTTTCTGTGTCTTCCTTTGGTCTCATCAGACTCATAGAGAACTTGCCCCTGGTGGTGGGGAACCCCCTTTCTCCCAGAGCCACAGTGTGTGTGCATATAAAAAGGGAACTTTTAAAAATACTGAATTCAAAAAATTATCTTCACATCAAAGACATTTAAATGTTGAAATTATCACCCATGAAGTGGTAAAGAAATCTCAGTTTCATCTTTAAAACAGATTAGCAAATCACTAAAAAAAGTGAATCCTGGCAAAGGGTTTACATCATGAGCTGATGAACATTTAGCATCCCTAATACTTATGAATAAGAGGGAAGGCTGCATTTATATTAATTTATCATATTACAACATAATAGCCATTTACTCTCATGAAATCCTGGACATCTGTACTTGTTTCAGAATATCATCCTTGCAACACACAGATAAGTTCACTTCCATTTTTTTAAAGCATCATGAAACTACTGGTGTCATATCTTAGGTCATGGAAAGTGTTTAAAAGATTAAATTCAGAATGACTTGGATAGTTAAGTAAAAAATAAAAACATGTTTTTTGTCTAATATGTGCTCTCACACGGCTCTCTTCCTGGGTATCACACCTAAATCTAAGAAAGCATTCCTAAATACCTGCCTTGGCCAAACAGGGCACAATTTACAAACAAAATGAATTCTGTTTTTTCATTCTATGTCTACATTACTAATTCTCTTTTATTACTTCTAATGCATATAGCGCCAATGAAACAACCTCAGGAATGAAGCTTGTTATAAAAGTGGACTTTAGGGTGCATTAAAAAATGATTGCATGTAGACAGCAGCACACTAAAACAGGTTTTCTTAGGAGGGGATACCATCTGGCAGGGAAAAAAAGCATTTTATTGAGTTTTGTAACCAAGACAGTTTTTATGTGCTCTATGAATACAGTATTATTTATAAGACACTTTATTGCCAGTATGGTGATGAAAACAATTCAAATCTACTTGTATAGACATACTCTACTTTTGCATTTCTATTGTGTATATTGAAAAGAGAATCTGTTTCAATTTTAGAGCAAAATAGCAATCATTAGTAGAATCAAAAGTAGATTTGTTCATATGGAAGACAACAAAAAACAAAACCAACACTGACAGTCAGACAACGGATTTGTGTAATACACTAAGAAGTGAATGACTCTTAGAGCTGAATCCTAATTTTTAGTGATAGTTATCAAGTGTAATGCATTCTCTGCTGCTTGAGAAGATTTACGTACTGTTACGTGTTATAAAAATGTGGCATGTTGGAAATCATGATTCTGTTTATGGTCCAAACAACATGCAACTTAGAAATGATTTGTAAACACAGAAACAGGGCATGTATCCCTTTATAAAATTAGCCTTCCCAAAGTTTGAAATTGACCGTTATGTTCCCTTTGAGTTTATTCTTCTCCGTTGCTAACTGCTCCTAATTTCCTTAAGAATGTGTAATCTTACCTTGTTTGAAGCACCATACAGTTTTGGCAGTGTTCCTAGAGTTGAGCTTGACCAGTGTCTTACAGAATACTAGACCCTTCCCACTCTTCTTGATTTGTACAGTTATTAAAATTTTATTAGCGGACATTAATTCTCTCAAAAGGGGGAACTAAATATCCTGAAAAACCTTTCCAATTAAAAATAAAGGAAACCAAAAGAAAAGAAAATCTGCCACATGAAAACAATGAATATATTACTTTGAAAAGCTTTAAAAAATGTATGCACAGATTTGCAGGAAAGTAAATGAAGTCCACAAGGGCCATGATTAAACAGAAGTAGGCTTGTGCAATGGAAAGCTGTTAAATTGTAGGTGCTCTGAGTCACCTTTGTAATCTTCACTCTTAGGCAGTGATGGGGGCCAAGTAAGGAATAATGTTTTCTCAACTCAGTGTCCTCCAAAAAGTGAGCACTGAAATTCCCATGCTTGCCATACTATATTCTCTGTAGTTACACTGGGTACTTCAAAACTGGCCAGTATTCCAAGAATTGGAATCCTTTCCTCATGGATTAAAAATCACAGACAGATATTTAATCAATCATAAATTAATTCTATAAACATGCATTGAGCACCTATTTGATGAGTAAAATATTCTTTTGATGGAGGGACATAACAATGATGCTTGAATAGATTAAAGGCAGAACTTTTTGAGATAGCTCCAAAGGAGAAAAGCCTGCCAGGCAGAGCCACACAGGGATTGCACCCCGGGAAATGGTAAAGGCATAGAGGGCATTTTATGTATGACAAGCGGTGTGGGGTTGGCTAGATTTTGTGGGCTTCCTGTGGATAGGCTAATTTGAATAATTTCTGGAGGAAGAGGACAGTGGCTGCTTCTAGTTGTCTGGTACCTGGCCCTGGGGAGATTGGAGCTGGTGCATACTGGCTTGGAGTGTGAGAGCCCCAAAATGGAAGTGGCTAGAAGGTGCATTTAACCTGCTGCTTATGGGGGAGAACTAACCAGCCTTTAGCCAGTAAATGCTGGGTAAAGACAACATTTCAAAAAAACTCTAATAGTGCTTACCATATAGTAAACATTTGAGGATACAAAGGGGGAAAATTTAAAGAGCACAATGATAAAGTATGAAATAAGAATTATAGTTATTATTAATATTATAAATAAATTTATATGGGAGGAATGCTGAAAACTATGTCAGAAAATCTATAATATGATGACACAGTATTATTTCCATTCATTTAAGAGCAGTGGAAATCATTTGGCCCCATCGCAGACTTACATAAAATAGAACATTTTGCAATCACATAGCTGAACATGGAATTTTGTGTGCCTATAACCCTTCCAGCATCTAATCTTTAATTCTACTTTTGACTTTACTTCTCATTATTTCTCATGATCATTTCTGACAACTAAGCCCTAGTTTTGCTTTACATCTGCCTGTATCAGCTTTGTCCCCTGTAAATCATCCTAGAACTGGTCCTTAACTTCCATAATCCCAGGTCTATATAAAAGTTTTGAAGAGCTCCCTTTGTGCACCTAGTAAAAGTTTTAGCATGTGGCACTACATGACAATGGTCATGGTTTATAATACAAATCCTTTCAAATTATTTTATTGATATCAAAAATTAGTAGCCACAATTCAATTACTGGCCTTATTAACTTTTCAATATTAAACTTCTTTATTTAGCACAAATTACATGAATGTAAGATTGTAAAATGAAATGCTATTTCCTTTCTAAAATGGAATAATGACAAATGTGTCAGTGCATAGGGGAGTTCATAGATACTAATTTTTCCCATTTTTGTTTGACTCATATTTTTGCTTTGCTTAGTAAATCTGTTTTCATTGGTATAATCTGCTTTTTAATGTAATAAAGTAAGTTTTCTAGGAAGGTTGAATTTGCTAGTCTAAAAATTCATATAGTTCTGATGGAAAAAATGAACAAGAAAAACAAATGTACTGTAAAGCCGTAAAAAGATAAAGATAATTCTAAGGCACATGACAATTTCAAGCTGTGTTGAACCAGCATGATAATCTATGTTTCTGCTTGGTAATAAACACCTAATCTGTGGTAGGTATTAAACATTGGTTCAGTGTTTTGTACCAAATATGATATTCAGGCCTAGAGTTAAATCTGCCTGATTTGTCCAAGGGACTGATGGGCATCTTACACTGCTAGTTTTTCCTGGGACATACCAAACTCTCAGTTTCAGAGAAAGATAGCATTACCTGGTGATACAGATCCTTTAAAAGCTGTGTCATTATGTCTTTTTCTGCATTGCTTTTTTGCCTATATATAGGTCTCTCAATTCTATTTAGCTTATATGAACTTCTCTTTCCAAGGGGTGCCAGGTTACATCTTTTCTTACCAAAATCTAATTGATATCTTTTGAGCTTAAAGAATCCCTTCCAAAGATGAGTGCTTCATCATGCCAGCTGGCCTTGATTTTCATTAGTCTCTATGCCAGTCAAATTTCTCAGTCTCTTATTTTGTCTTGATGCACATATTAGTGTTAGTGTATGATATTGAAATATTTCACACATATCATGTAGGGTTGACAAGGAGGCCATGATCAGGAATGATGCATGGCATAACAGAAAGAAAATGATTAAAATGATCAGGCAAGGAGTATGCCATTTGCATTTGAAATTCCTTTGAGGGTGTTAAGTTAGCTCATCAAGATGTGTGATAGAAATCATTTTCCCCACCTGTGGCATAGAGTGCTTGCTGAGATCCATACCCTTCCTTGCCAATACAGTATAACAGACTTAAAATCTCTTCCTAAAAAGAGAATTGACAATGGAATATTATTCCGCACTAAGAAGAAATGAACTCTCAATCTATGAAAAGACATGGTAAAAACTTAAATGCATGTTATTAAGTGACAGAGCCAGCCTGCAAGGCTATGTACTGTATGATTCCAACTATATGATATTCTGGAAAGGGCAAAACTATGGAAACAGTAAAAAGATTAGTGGTTGCCAGGGGTTAGATGAATAAGCATAGAAGATATTTAGGGCAGTGAAAATAATTTGTATGATACTATTGTGATAGATACGTGTCATTACACATTTATCCAAACCCATAGAATGTACACCACCAAGAGTGAACAATAATGTAAACTATAGACTTTGGGTGATTATGATGTGTCAATATAGATTCATCAATTGTGAAAAGTAGAAAAAGATTCTAGGAAAGGAAAAAAAGGAATACGTATCAATTTAATCAAATCAACACAAATAATTACAAGGAAATAAAAACAATTAAATGGAAAAATTAAAATAATGAAATTTTGCTCATTTTTGGTATATTAAACAAGTAATTAAGACATTGCAGAGGAAAATGTTAACTACACATGAAATATGTTTAAAATAATAAAGAAAAGTTGAGAATAATGGCTGAACTAAAATTTCCAGACAAAAACATCACAAAGTAGGAGTAGCAATATTGATATTAAACAAAGTATTACTTAAAGTTAAAATTTCTCAAAAAGATGAAAAGATGTTTTGTAAAATAACAGATACACTTTTAAGAGTATGAAATTGCCATAAGTGTATATACATGAATAACATGCCAACAAATTATATATTGCAAAATTTATTAGGAGTCAATGAAAATTAGATAAAATGTGATTACATTTGGAATTATCTCTATACATTTTTTAAAGTCAAATATATTTGGTAACTACAAAAATAAAAGTATAAAATAATCCAATAATCAATCTATTTAATTAAATAAATATATAAATTTACATATGTATCATTTTACATATATAAATATACATATTTAATTATAAAAAGAATAATTAAATAGATAAATATATAATTGTCCAGGAATTTGACCGCTAATTTGTTAGTTAATTTATTTATATCTAGTTTCCATACCAAAAAGAAAATTTGAAAAAAATATGTCAAATATAGAATTTTTTGGAAACCATATTTTCTAATATAAAGCAGTAAAATTTTTCAAAAGCCACAAATAATTCTCATGCATATCCCTGGATAAGCACTGCATCAAAGAAGGAGATAAGAATTAAAATATTAAATTAGTTAGGAAAAACTGTATCAGAGCCTAATGGATACAGCAAATACTAAAAGGAAATGTGGTCTCTTCCACAAAGCTTTTTATATGTTCATTACATAAGTGAAACTATTTAAAAATTACCTACTCATATTTGTGAAAGAGAGAAATAACATTTAAAAAATGAAAGTAAATGAAATAGAAATTAATTTAAAAAATAATAAAAAGGTAGAAGTTAATGCAACAAATAATCTGGCTCTGTCACTTAATAACATGCATTTAAGTTTTTACCATGTCTTTTCATAGATTGAGAGTTCATTTCTTCTTAGTGCGGAATAATATTCCATTGTCAATTCTCTTTTTAGGAAGAGATTTTAAGTCTGTTATACTGTATTGGCAAGGAAGGGTATGGATCTCAGCAAGCACTCTATGCCACAGGTGGGGAAAAACAGATTCATTTTAAAGCAAAACTAGGAAGATAAAACTATAACTAATATAATTAGGAACAAAAGAGGGCAAAAATAAATAAAATTAGGAATGAAGAAATAGATAAAACCACCATTAGAGGTTAAAATAATTGTAAGAGAACACCATATACAATTCTATTTATTAAGGTGACCAAATTCCTAACCCATCTGGGACTCAAATATAGAATAATAACAAATACTTCATCTGAGCCTGGAAGATATTTTAGTCACATATTTGACATTGAGAGAAACAGATGATTTCTTGTAAAATGTAAAATACAAAAGCTAGTCTAGGAAGAAGAAAACTTGATAAAACTTATTATGAAAACTATTAGAAAAGTTAATAATGGTCTACCAAAGTACATCAAAATCTGTATCATTTCTTTCATATTTCTAAACAATTTGGATACTTCTAATATCCTTTAAACTATTCATGACCAAAGAAAGTAGATAGCTATCCTTTCATGAAGGGTTAAGGATATGTAAAAACCAACTGTATAAAAAATAACCATTTTTAAAAATAAATGAAAATGTGCTAAATATTTTCAAGTTGAATCTAACAATATAAAGTGATACAATCTAATAATTAGAACTTATTCTGGGAATGCATGGATAATTCAGTATTAGGAATTCTTCATAAGATTAACTAAATCAAATTAAATGGAAAAATATGTAGTTGATGTGTTCACCAGTAAGAGTCGAAGAGTGGGCCCTGTTCTTTAATTGGATCACCCATGTGCTAGCTTAGAGACGTCCATATTGCAGAAGCCAAGCAGGAGAGCTAGCTACTGCAGTGTCTGTCAAGATACCTACTCCTCCTTGTCCTCACAAACACATTCTGCCTTTTTACATCTTTTCTGTTTCCTTATAAAACACTCGGAGAAGCCCAGATCTTCTTAGGTTATTCCTCTTCCACCCTTTGCTTCACAAACTCCTCCATATGCTCATGGGCTCTATGCATATCCCATTCTCCATTTGGCACTTTAACATAACATATTCTAACACCTTTTTTCAACCCTCTCTATATCAGGAGCTTCCTCATATCTTCAAACCTTTTTATGTTTTTTCTTCTCCATTCATATTCTAACAG
This sequence comes from Smutsia gigantea, assembly GCA_032199065.1. Classification (NCBI taxonomy): domain Eukaryota; kingdom Metazoa; phylum Chordata; class Mammalia; order Pholidota; family Manidae; genus Smutsia; species Smutsia gigantea. The sequence goes on along the minus strand of JAVSCE010018049.1, from coordinate 141,483 downwards.
AAACCTACCACTTTTATGAGAACACTTCTTCCTGTATAGTCTTCCTTCCTTAAGTGGTGACTTCTGTATTTTATACCCCTTGGACCTCTGGGCTTGATGTTGAGCTTGGCAGCCTTTTATTTCTCATTGCTTCTCTCAAACTCTGTATGCTCCCACTACTGCTTAAAAGCACAGAGCTTTAAATATTAAACTGGACCATGCGTTATTGTTTCTTATTGTAATAATACACAGAATTCCAGGTCTCTTGCTCTTGAATATTTTGGCTCCTGGCTCAGTTTAACTTAGTAGCATTGTTCTTTCATAGTTCTGATGATTTCAGTTTCCATATATGTGAACTTTCAATAATATGTGGCAAAGAGTGGCTAGTTATTCAAAAGTATTTCTCTTTACTTTTGAAAAACAGCCAAACAGTATTCACAATTCTCACAATTTTCTTCCATTTGGCCTTCTGACTGAATTAGGGCTGCTAGAATATTTGGTAAGAACAAGAGACTTAACCATTAAATTTCAAAAAAATATAGATATTCTTTTTTAATTTGTAAAACAGCAAATAAAAGTTTTTTTCAAGCGATGAAGATGAGAATTTTTGAGACAGTGCTGATAACTTTTTAGGACATACAAAGGAATTGGGTACATGAAATCAGAAGTGAAGTCAAGGTAAAGTTACTTTGTTGATGTTTCTTTGTCTCTTTTTTGTGATTTTGTTTTCCTTTTTTGTTTAGAGTATAGGTTTTAGAACAAGTTCGTATGTAAAAGGAAATAATACTGTAAAGGCAGAGAAATTGTAAATCAGATGAGAGGAAAATAGATCAAAGTCGGAGATAGAAATATTGATACAATGCTAATGAAACAAGGTGGTTTGTGGAGTTGGTAATGGGAAAAGGAATATATTCCTTTAGCTGGATTTCACATTACTAGCAAATTATGAGGGTAGTCCATCAGTTGAGAATGTGGTTAGATGAGACGTATTGATAGGTTGAAGAGAAAAGAGAATTCATAGAGTAGACAGAGAGTGAGCATGTGAACTCATGAGGAAAATGGTATTGGACTACTGTGTTCAATATCCTTTTGAGTGTTTTGATCACAAAGTTAAAGTATGATGATTCAATCAATTTTTATTATTTTCTTTAGCGACATTTAACTATTCAGGGGCAATCCCAGTGAAATGAATAGTTGGTTCTAATTAGACTTGTGAGTTTTGTTCAAGCCAAGAAGACAGGGGGTTTGTTCAGTGACTGAGAAGACCACATGGTGAATATGCACATGAAGCTAAAAATCATGCCTAAGTGTATCTAAAATAAGTGAATTGGAAGCAGATGTGATAATTGGAGAGGGTGAGATATTTGAAGTAGATTTTTGAGATACTGAATTTATGGGTAAGGATAAGGTTCATGATATAAACATGGGAATTGGTAGCTAAGTATAGTCAAGGGGAAATTTTCTTTTTTCTTGAAACTGACAGACCAAAGAACTAGAAAGACAGGTTTACCATGGTCTGTTCAAATGAGTTTTAGAAATAATCCATAAATGCTTTGAAATAAAATTTGAGGAAACAATACTCACTAAACTCCAGGCAATATTTGTCTGCAACATTTTTTTTCCTATGTGGTAGAAAGTAAGGATTTTCTAGTATAAGCACACTGAAGGAAGTCAAATTATGTCATTATAGGGATAAGAAAGTTGTGTTCCTCGCATTTGCATTTGGGTATCTCAAGGTTAAGTGTATTAATATATAGTTTAAGTTTCTCACTTAGAAGTTAAGCTTAAGGAAGGAATACAGAATTTCAATAGGTCCAAAGTCCCAAGTGATGATTCAGCCATATTACATAATATAATAGTGTTCAGCAGCTTGCATGCAGACTTGCCCTGAGGTGGATGGGATTCTAGAACTTGACCTGCCACCGTGAGAATAAAGCTGGCTATAAAACTTTACCTCCCCCCAAAAATATGTATTTGCATACAGATATATAGATATTTACATAGATATAAAAAATAGTGTTTAAAATTACTATAGGACATGTATCTCTATGATGGTGTTATAGTAGCATAGGTTATAGGTAGGATTATGTCCCCCCCAAAAATATATGCTGAAGTCCTAATTTCTAGTAACTCAGAATGTGACCTCATTTGAAAGCATGGTCTTTGTGGATGTAATTAGTTAAATTAAAATGAGGTCAGACTGGAATAGGGTGACACCTTAATCCAGTACTATTAGTATCCTTATAAGAAGATGGCCATGTGAAGGAATAGGAAGATGACAGAAAACTGAAATAATGTAACACAAGCCGAAGATCACCTGGAGGGAACCAGAAGCTGGAAAAGGCAAGGAAAAAATTTCCCCTTGAGCCTCCAGCGGCAGCATGGCCCAGCCAATGCTATGATTTCAGACTTCCAGTCTCTAGAACTGTGAGACAATAAATTTCGGTTCTTTTAAACCATCCAGTGCATAGTACTTTGTTATGGCAGATCTAAGAAACAAATATTGATGGATATACAAATATAGCAAGGTTCCTCCCTCTTTAGTTATAGTGCCCTGCTTCTTGAGTCTGTTGGACAAGTTGTTTGTTAACTGGCCTCACCGCTGGTGAAGCAGAAATTTCCTGTCCCAGGACTTCGTGTAGTTCTTTTCAATCTAAGACCAATCCTGCTGTGGGACTCTGACTACAAATCTCCAAATGATGGGACAAGCAGCACTTGGCGTATATACGGGAAAAGCAAAGCAGCACTTTCTCGATACAAAGCCCAGGGTCCTTCTTTTGATGTAAATTTTTAGAAAGGAATTTAATTAAAGGAGGGGTTTTCTGAAGCCCTTTCTACCACACAGAAAACCATTCAGAAACGATTTCTCTGAAATCCATTCTATCACATTCTACTGGTTTATCATTCCTACCAGAAATCTGTTCTGATACATATATTAGAAACGTATGTGACCAGGCAAAAATTCTGAAATAACAAGTGACATAAGGGACAGAGAATGAGGTAGCAGTCAAGGGAAGGTCATCAATTAATTGCCGCAGGCTGCAACTAACAAGAAATTCTACATTCCTGGATGAAATCATTTCAACGGCATCTAGAAGATTCCCAGGACCACCACAACCCCCTTGCAAGAGACCAGAGCCTTACCATCATCACAAGCCTTCTCTGTGGACTAACCACCTAGCCCAGGACATTTCCTGCTCCACATTAGCCCACCTTCCTTATCTGTAGCCAATGTGAATTTAACCAATTTTCTTTCCTTGAGACCCCCATAAATGTGCCCTGTTTCTTGAGTCTGTTGGACAAGTTGTTTGTTAACTGGCCTCACCGCTGGTGAAGCAGAAATTTCCTGTCCCAGGACTTAGTTCTTACCTGGGTAACATCTGTGTAGCCACAATAAACCCTCTGTTTTAGAGATGTTTTAACCTCAAGAGTTTCTGATTTGTCATATGTATTTCTGAAATACACCTCGTTATTCAGAACACAATGAAAATTCTAAAATTTATTCATTGAAAGTGACTGAATGAGCAAAGTATAAAACTAATGCTTTGCTCTGATTGCAGCACTGGCCTGTGCCTCAAGAAGGGAAACTTTGTGGAGGAAGTTAGTGTAGTCTTGGGGGCTGTACTGGCTAATTTATTTCTGAAGAATAAAAATTAAAACTAAAACAAAAAAACAAAATCCAGATGTCTGAAATTCAAATGAGATTTAATTTACTTTGCTAAAGCTAGCTAAATTTTCATGAGCGATGGCCGGAATGTCAGAAAGTTCTAAATATTACATCATTTCTGCTGATAACAATGGAATACAGCATTTATTGTTTATATTATTATCATTATTTTGTAAGTAAGAAAAACAGGCCTAAAATGGTTAAACAATCTTTCCAATGTATTAAAAAAGAAACAAGTCCAAAATGGAGTCTTCCCCCCATTTCCAAAATAGCAAACCAAGACTTAATTATGGTTTCAACCTATTTGTGGAATATGACCTTTTACTAGTCAATCTGGAATTTCCGGATCAGCATTAGTTAGGTAATCTGCATGATAAAAGACCCTGACTTTCCCTTTTCCACAAAAGATTACCTGGCCTGAAATAATACTATTTTTTTCTTTTGCTAATAACTTCTTGCCCCACCTTCTTTTCTCTAAAAGCCTTCATTTTGTACAAAGCAGAGAAAGTTTTATTTGAACACACTCCAAGGGAACAGGCCAGAGTCAAGAGTCAAGGAAGACAAAAGCCTCAATCTGGAGAGTATTATATATTGCATTCTAGTTAGGAGGCACCTGTTTGACTGACAAGGTGGTGTTATTTGGGTTACAGGTCTTTCTATAAGCCATCCCTCTCAGTGAGCATGTCCTTTCCCCACGCTGAGGTATGATTTGGGCCGTTCTTAGTTCTGACCATTGGAATTTGGTGGGGAAAGAAGTTACCTCCCTGCAAAGCCTTTTTTGTCTCCACATGGGAACCCCTAGTTGGGCAGAGTTAGGGCAGCTTTTTCTTTGAACCTTACTTGGGTGGCCTCTTCTCTGAGCCTTATATTCTCCTTTTCCTGATGCTCATGTCTATCTTTCTATCTGACATTCCTAACAGCTGGTCCTGGTGGAGAGAACAATGTATAGACTTGAAGGTGACAGTAATAAAGAGGAAAGAAATTAGGCTTGTGATAAGACAGAAAGAGGAACACAGAAGTCAATCAAGATCAAAGAAGCTGATCCATGTACTTAATAATAAAAGGATCCCCACTTGGGATCCTCAGAGAGGGAGCTGAGAAACCATTTATTTGCTTAAGTTTTAGATTAAATAAAAGAAATTCAGGAGCAGTCATACTGTCCAGGTATTTGATTTAATTTCCTATTTATTTTATTGAAATATTGATATACAATATTACATTGATTTCAAGTTTTATTTATTTATGTTTAATGCAACAGAGCATAGTTACCAGATGCAACTTACTGCTGAAAGGGGCTCTTTATCTGGCAAAGCATGTATGTGCTTTGAGTCTGTCGACAAATTCTATTACACTTTATGTTTATATACACATATATATGGACTAAAATGGACTCATGATCAAAACCGAAGAAAAAGAATCATTCAATGCTTTGTCAAAATGTTAAAGTAAGCAATACAAAAATGTTGCATACTAATTTAAAATTGTACTTATGTATGAATTGAGAAATTAAACTCTAAATTCAAAACCAGTTGAAAATGCTAATGTTAAATATGAAACATAAAAATATAAATGCTCTAGAATTTAACACATTGCTATGACATACAGTAGACTCTTAGTTAAAGGTGTTTGAATTTCTGTTTCCATGCAAGAGGATAATATGGACCCAGAAATCATGATGAGCCCATTTTATAATGATTATATGAAAACATCTAAATATGTTCACAATTAGCAATTTCTGAAATCAGAACATAATCTATGCAAACATATGGATGAGGAATTATCTACAGTGTTTTCAAAATTCATGTCTTTAAAACAATCCACTGGATTCAACTTATAGTTTTTTAAGTGGCTGGGAGAAATGAAAAATTCATGATCTGTAATATTTGTTTGGGGACTTGGGAGAGAAGTATATTTTGCAAGTCTAGTAAAATAGGAAGTTAATTAAGCCAGTAGAAACCATATATAGTGCCTGTCTACTTATAAGTAAATGAATACCTTAACGTACCCATTGTTTGTTGTATGCATTATGTTGGGAGTGGAAAAAAATTAGTTTTAAACAGTCTTAGGGCTTATCTGAACTGCTTTTTTCTTCCCCAGCTAGAACAGCTAAATAAATGATCCAATCAGCATATTTTATAAATTAGACTTCATTGTTCCTGCAATTTTCATATATTGTTCAAAAAGACATTATTTAAGAATCATATCTGACCAACTATTATTGGTTTATATATTAATCTGAAATAGTCACAAGTCCAAGCTTGCAATATTGATAATAATACCTGTGAGGATGCTGATGGCTTTGCTGAACTGACATGATGATAGTGAAGAGTTATGATGTGCATACTCTATCCCACAGCAAGCCTATGCCGGAATTTCATAATTCCCGAAAGGAGAAAGGAAGCTGAGATAAATAAACAAGTTGTTCAGTTACACATGAAATCATTGACCAGACCTGGAATCTGTACCTATTTTTATGTAACTCTAAAATCATCACAATTTCTGCAGTAGTAGTTATGTTCCTTTTGTTCTCTGGTGATTCATGAAAAAATTGTTTTACTCATCTGGTTTCCAAACAACTTTTCTGGTATGGTTTTAAACGCTAATCAGATAGCATTGGAATTCTCATTAAATGAAAATAGTTGAAATAATATAATTTAAAGATGAAGTTTATCATACTAGGTTTTAGAAGGTAAATGTGTATCATTTTAAAAAGTATATATATATGAATGTGTATATATATATAAATAATATATATAAATATACATTATTTATAAAGTGTATGTTAAATTTATAGATGTAGGGAAGAAAATAAAGGATACCATCTTTTACCCAGAACAAGTACTCAATGAAAGAGACTTGGTATGGCTAAATTAATATCAGACAAAATGAAATTTGAGGAAAGATATTGCCAAAGATAAAGAAGAATACTTTGAAATTATAAAGAGCAAATCAAAAGATATATATATATGAACTCTGTTGCCAATAATAACAAAACTTCAAAACAGATAAGCAAAAGTTGAAAGAATCCAAACGGAAAGAGAGACAATATACATGATAGCTGGCCATTTTAATAAACCTTTCCTATGGAAAATCTGTAAGAATATAGAATATATGAATAACAAAATTAGCCAACTTGACCTAATTGAAATATTTAGCAAGTATAACCATACTTCTGGAATATAAAAGAATAACTAAAAAAAGAAGATTATCAAGCTAAAAAAAATGATCACAAATAGAAGGATATAGTTGCAGGATGATAAGAACACTGCTGGGAAAGAAAAAGTATATGGGTAAATATAAGGTCATATTGACTTTTTAAAACAAAATGTAATAATAATTTTAAGTACATATGAAAGGAACATTTACCAAAACAGAACACATCTTAGAACACAAAATAACTTATGGAACATTTAACAAAATAGACCACACTCAAGACAACAAATAAAATCTGAAAAATTTTAAAATACTTAAATATATCAAAATATGTTATCTTTCCTTGGGGGAGGAGCCAGAAAATATTCCAGTTGTTAGGAAAGTATATTTTAAAAAACTTCTAATCAATCATTTAATCAAAAAGAAATTAAAAGGGTTATTAGAAACCAATTTTAATTTATTTATAACTAAAATTTGTGAAATGTAGATGTTACTTAAAAGGAAATTTATTGTTCCAATATCAATATCTTTAAAAGTTTAAAATAAAGAATTTCAATGATATAAACTACCATCTAAAGAAATTATGAAAAAAAACCCCAGCAAATTAAGCAAAGGAGACAGAAATTAGGAAATATAGGGATAAAATCAGAAAAATGAAATAAAGAAAATAAGACAACTAAAGTAGGTTCTTAGCCTGAACACAGCTTTCACTAGACCTTCCCTGCAAGGCAAGACTTCTGGTTATAATACTAGAGAGTAACTTGAAGCTGTATGAGGAAACAAAGATTTTAGTAAAGGTAAATACATGAGACAATTATAAAAGTATTTTAACAATCGCTTACAACTTCACTGTTAGTTTTCTACATGGTTTAATAGACTAACATGTTTTAAAATAGTTTTAGTCTAAAAGCTACTATTATTATAACTTTATTTTGCAGGTATACATGTTGTTTTCTACATCATTTAAGACAGTAATTGCATTTAGAAGAGTTTGTTTGGCTTTTTTTCAGCACAAATGTATACAAATATAATTTTGTGACATCAAAAAGCAAAAGGAATAGAAATAGAGAAGTAAAGTAGCACAGTTTTGTGTATTGAAATTAAGCTGATACAAATTCAAAGTAGAATGTAATAACTTTTGGATATTAAACTTAATCCCCACATAAACCACAAAGAAATATCTGTAGAGTGTACATAAAAGGAAACTAGAAAGGAATTTAAATGTTTCACTACAAAAAAAGACAAACAAATACAAAAGATGATAGTTATGCAAGAAGTGAGGGACAGAAAAACTATAAGGCACATAGAAATCAAATAGTAAAATGACAGAAGTCCCTCCTCATTAGTACTTTAAATGTAAGTGGACTAAATTCTTCAATCAAAAGACATGGATTGGCAGAACAGATAAAAACACATGATCCAATCACATGCTGTCTACAAGATACTCACTTTAGATCCAAAGGCACAAGTAGATTGTGAAGTTTAAAGGATGGAAAATTTGTTCTATACAAATAGTAACCCAAAATGAACAGGGGTAGCTATACTATCAAACAAAATAGACTTAAAATCAGAAAAGGTTATAATGAACAAAGATATTACATATTCATAAAAGTTTAAATGCAGCTAGAAAATATAATAATTATAAACTTTTATACACCTGACAGACCAGAAAAATAAATAATGCAAAACCTATATGGAGGGGAAAATGGACAGCTCTGCAATAACAGTTGAAGGTTTCAATTACACAATTTCAGTAATGCATAGAACAACTAAACAGAAGATAAATCAAGAAGAGGATTAAACAATACAACTAACCAAATAGATCTAACATACATACACAGAACATGCTACACAACACCAGTAAAACACGTATTCTTCTCAAGCACACCTGACATTTCCCACAATAAAGCCATGTATTAGTCCACAAATTAAACCTCAATAGATTCTAAAGGCAGATATCATAAAAAGTATCTTCTCTCCCCATAATGGGATAAAGTTAGAAATCAACAACAGAAGTAAAACTGGTAAATTTACAGATATGTGGAAATTAAACAACAAATTCTTAAACTGCCAATGGATCAAAGAAGAAATCACAACAGATATTAGAAAATATTTAAAAATGAATGAAAACAAAACACAACATATCAAAACTTACAAAATGTAGTGAAAACAGTTTTAAAGTGAAATTCAAAACTTTAAACACATTAAAAAAACAAGAAAATCTAAAATCAGCAACTTAACTTTACAAGGTAAGGGAATAGAAAAAGAACAAGCTAAACCCACTTCTAGCAGAAGGAAGGAAAAATAAAGATTAATCATGCAGAGCCCTAAATGAGAACAGAGAAACAATAGAGAAAGTCAATGAAAGAAAGGTTGTTTCTTTCAAAATATCAGTAAAATTGACAAACCAGTAGCAAGATGGACTAAGAAAAAAGAGAATGTTTAAATTACTAAAAACACAAATAAAAATGGGGATGTTATTACTGATTTTACAGAAATTTTTTTTAAGTGTGAGAGTATTGTGAACATCAACAAATTGGATAACTTAGATGAAGTGGACACTTCTTAGAAACACAAAACCCTACTAAGACTAAATCATGAACGAGTACAATATTTGAATAGAACTATAATTAGTGAGGAGATTTAAACAGTAATCAAAAATATCCTGACAAATAAAAGTCCTGGAATTAATAGCTTTACTGATGAATTCTACCTAATATTTAATGAACTAACACCAATTCTCCTCAAATCTTTCCAAAAAATGAGGAGTGAACACTTCTGATCTCATCTTATGAGACCTGTATTACACTGATACCAAACTCAGACAAAGATGCTATGAAAAAAGAAAACTACAGACTAATATCCCTTATGAAGGTCCTCAAAAAAAATCCTGGAAAACCAAATTCAGCAGCATGATTATAACAATATAACCAAGTGTGGTTTACTTCTGGAATGCAAGGGTGGTTCAACATATGAAAATTTATCAGTGTAACAGACCACATTATCAGAATGAAGGCAAAACAAATAATCATTTCAATTGAGGCAGAGTAATAATTTGACAAAATTCAAACTTTTCACAATAAAAACACTAAAAAAACTAGTAGTAGAAGGGAACTGCCTCAAAATAATGAAAAAACTACAGTGAATATAATACTTGAAAGACTTAAAGTGTTTCATCTAACATCAGGTGCAAGTAAGGATATCTGTTTTCAATGCTTCTATTCAATATAGTACAAGAAATTACAGCCAAAACAATTATGCAAAAAGTGAAATGTAGAAAGGAATCAAAACTGGAAAGGAAGAAGTAAAATTATCTCTGCAGATGATAAGACCTTATATATAGAAAACCCAAAGAAAAATTTCTATACACCAACAATTAAAAATATGAAAAGGCAATTATCAAATTTGATAACACATTTACAATAACATCAATATGAATAAAATGCTTGTGAATTAGCTTAACCAAGGTCAAAATTTGTACAGTGCATACTACAAAGCATAGCTGAAAGAAATAAAAATAAATCAATGTTCATGGATTGAAAGACTTAATATCATTAAGATGTTAATATTACCCAATATGATCTACAAAATCAATGCATTCTTATTAAAATCCTAATGACTTTTTTTTTTTAATTTTGGTTATCATTTATCTACAGTCACTTGAACAACATTATGGTTACTAGACCCCCTATTATCAAGTCCCGTCAACATACCCCACTACAGTCACTCCATCAGTGTAGTAAGATGCTGTAGAATCATTACTTGTCTTCTCTACCCATGTCCCCTGCCACTGCATTACATGTGCTATTCATAATGCCCCTATTCTCCCCTTATCCCCCCCTTCCCACCCATGCTCCCCAGTCCCTTTCCTTTTGTCAACTGTTAGTCCATTCATGGATTCTGTGAGTCTGCTGCTGTTTTGTTCCTTCAGTTTTTCCTTTGTTCTTATACTCCACAGATGAGTGAAATCATTTGATACTTGTCTTTCTCCACCTGGCTTATTTCACTAAGCATAATACCCTCTAGCCCCATCCATGTTGTTGCAAATGTTAGAATTTGTTTTCTTCTTATGGCTGAATAATATTCCATTATGTAAATGTACCACATCTTTTTATCCATTCACCTACTGATAGACACTTGGGTTGCTTCCATTTCTTGGCAACTGTAAATAGTGCTGCGATAGACATAGAGGTGCATATACCTTTTTCAAACTGCGCTGCTTCATTCTAAGGGAGAATTCCTAGGAGTGGAATTCCTAAGTCAAATGGTATTTCTATTTGGAGTTTTTTGAGGAACCTCCATACCACTTTCCACAATGGTTGAACTAGTTTACATTCCCACCAGCAGTTTAGCAGGGTACCCCTTTCTCCACATCCTCACCAACATTTGTTGTTGTTTGTCTTTTGGATGTTGGCCATCCTTACTGGTGTGAGGTGATATCTCATTGTGGTTTTAATTTTCATTTTTCTGGTGATTACCGATGTAGAGCATCTTTGTATGTACCTGTTGGCCATCTTAATTTCTTCTTTGGAGAAGTGTCTGTTTAGCTACTCTGCCCATTTTTTAATTGGCTCATTTGCTTTTTGTTTGTTGAGGTGTGTGAGCTCTTTATATATTTTGGATGACAACCCCTTATCAGATGTCATTTATGAATATATTCTCCCACACTGGATGTCATTTTGTTCTACTGATGGTGTCCTTTGCTGTACAGAAGCTCTGTAGTTTGATATAGTCCCACTTGTTCATTTTTGGTTTTGTTTCCCTTGCCTAGGGAGATATGTTCATGAAGAAGTTGCTCATGTTTAAGTCCAAGAGATTTTTGCCAATTTTTTTTTCTAAGAGTTTTATGGTTTCATGTCTTACATTCAGGTCTTTGATCCACTTTCAGTTTACTTTTGAGTATGGGGTTAGACAGAAATCCAGTTTCATTCTCTTACATGTAGCTGTCCAGTTTTGAAAACACCAGCTGTTAAAGATGCTGTCATTTCCCCATTGTATATCCATGGCTCCTTTATCAAATATTAACTGACCATGTATGCTTGGGTTTGTATCTGGGATGTCTGTTCTGTTCCACTGGTCTATGGGTCTGTTCTTGTTTCAGTACCAAATTGTCTTGATTATAGTAGCTTTGTAGTAGAGCTTGAAGTCAGGAGCATAATTCCCCCTGCTTTATTCTTCCTTCTCAGGATAGCTTTGGCTATTCAGGGTCTTTTGTCATTCCATATGAATTTTAGAGCTACTTGCTCTAGTTCACTGAAGAATGCTGTTGGTATTTTGATACAGATTGCATTGAATCTGCAGACTGCTTTAGGCAGGATGGCCATTTTGACAAAAATACTTCTTCCTAGCCAAGATGATGGGATGAATTTCCATTTATTAGTGTCCTCTCTAATTTCTCTTAAGTGTGTCTTGTAGTTTCCAGAGTACAGGCTTTCACTTCCTTGGTTGGGTTTATTCTTAGGTATTTTATTCTTTTTGATGCTATTGTGAATGGAATTGTTTTCCTGATTTCTCTTTATGCTAGTTCACTGTTAGAGTATAGGAATGCAACAGATATCTGTGTATTAATTTTGTATCCCACAATTTTGCTTACTTCAGATATTAGATCTAGTAGTTTTGGAGTGGTGTCTTTAGGGTTTTTTATGTACACTATCATGTCATCGGCAAACAGACACAATTTGCCTTTTTCCTTACCAATCTCGTTGCCTTTTATTTCTTTGTGTTGTCTGATTGCCATAGCTAGGACCTCTAGAAGTATACTGAATAAAATTGGGGAGAGTGGGCAACCTTGTCTTGTTCCCGATCTTAAGGGAAAAGCTTTCAACTTCTCACTGTTAAGTATACTGTTAGCTGTGTGTTTGTCATATGTGGCCTTTATTATGTTGAGGTACTTGCCCTCTATACCCATTTTGTTGAGAGTTTTTATCATGAATGGATGTTGAATTTTGTTGAATGCTTTTTCAGCATCTATGGAGATGATCATGTGGTTTTTGTCCTTCTTTTTGTTGATGTAGTGGATGATGTTGATGGATTTTCAAATGTTGTACCATCCTTGCATACCTGGGATGAATCCCACTTGATCATGATGGATGATCTTTTTGATGTATTTTTTAATTCAGTTTGCTTATATTTTGTTGAGTGTTTTTGCATCTATATTCATCAGGGATTTTGGCCTGTAATTTTCTGTTTTGTGGTGTCTTTGCCTGGTTTTGGTTTTATAGGGATGATGGACTCAGAACGAGTTTGGGAGTATTCTCTTCCCTTCTACTTTTTGGAAAACTTTAAGGAGGACGGGTATTAGGTCTTCACTAAAGGTTTGATAAAATTCAGCTGTGAAACCATCTGGTCCATGGGTTTTGTTCTAAGGTATTTTTTGATTACCAATTCAATTTCTTTGGTGGTAATTGGTCTATTCAGATTTTCTGTTTCTTCCTGGGTCAGCCTTGGAAGGTTGTATTTTTCAAGAAAGGTGTCCATGTCTTCTAGGTTATCCAGTTTGTTAGCATGTAATTTTTCATAGTATTCTTTCATAATTATTTGTATTTCTGTGGTGTCTGTAGTGATTTTTCCCTTCTCATTTCTGATTCTGTTTATGTGTGTAGACTCTCTTTTTCTCTTGAAAAGTCTGGCTAAGTGTTTGTTTATTTTGTTTATTTTCTCCAAGAAGAAGCTTCTACTTTCATTGATTTTTTTTCTATTTTTTTATTCTTCTCAATTTTTTTTATTACTGCTTTAATCTTTATTATGTCCCTCTTTCTACAGACTTTGTCCCTCATTTGTTCTACCTTTTCTAGTTTCATTAATTGTGAGTTTAGACTGTTCATTTGGGATTGTTCTTCTTTCCTGTGGTAGGCCTGTATTGCAATATATTTTCCTCTTAGCACATCTTTCACTGCGTCCCACAGATTTTTTGGTATTGAATTATTGTTGTCATTTGTCTCCATATATTGCTTGATCTCTGTTTTTATTTGGTCATTGATCCATCGATTTATTAGGAGCATGTTATTAGGCCTCCATGTATTTATTGCCTTTTTTGTTTTCTTTGTGTAATTTATTTGTAGTTTCTTACCTTTGTGATCTGATAAGCTGGCTGCTACAATTTCAATGTTTTTGAATTTACTGAGGTTCTTTTTGTGGTCTAATATGTGACCTATTCTTGAAAATGTTCTGTGTGCACTTGAGAAGAATGTGTATCCTGTTGCTTTTGGATGGAGTGTTCTATAGATGTCTGTTAGGTCCATCTGTTCTAATATGTTGTTTATTGCCTCAGTCTCTTTATTTATTTTCTGTCTGGTTTGATCTGTCCTTTGGAGTGAGTGGTGTGTTAAAGTCTCCCAAAATGAATGCATTGTATTCTATTTCCCCCTTTAATTCTGTCAGTATTTGTTTCACATATGTAGGTGATCCTGTGTTGGGTACATAGATATTTATAATAGTTATATCCTCTTGTTGGACTGACCCTTTTATCATTATGTAATGTCCTTCTTTGCCTCTTGTGACTTTCTTTGTTTTGAAGTCTATTTTGTCTGATACAAGTACAGAACTCCTGCTTTTGTCACTATTAGCTGCATGAAATATCTTTTTCCATCCCTTTATTTTCAGTCTGTGTATGTCTTTGGGGTTGAAGTGAGTCTCCTGTAGGCTGCATATAGATGGTCTGTTTTTTCATCCATTCAGTGACTCTATATCTTTTGACTGGTGCATTCAGACCATTTACATTTAGGATGATTATCGATAGTTATGTATGTATTGCCATTGCAGGCTTTAGATTCGTGGTTTCAAAAGTTCAAGGGTTACTATATAACAGTCTAATTTAACTCACTTCATATGCTATTACAAACACAACCTATAGCTTCTTTTTTTTTCCTCCTTTTTCTTCCTCCTCCATTCTTTGTATGTTATGAATCATATTCTGTACTCTTTGTCTAGCCCTTGGGTGACATCTATTTAGCCTTAGGAATACTTTCATCTATAGGAGTCCCTCCAAAATGCACTGTAGAGGTGGTTTGTAGGAGGTGAATTCTCTCAGCTTTTGCTTATCTGAAAATTGTTTAATCCCTGCCTTCAAATTTAAATGATAACCTTGTTGGGTAGAGTATTCTTGATTCAAGGCCCTTCTGCTTCATTGCATTAAGTGTATTATGCCACTCCCTTCTGGCCTGTAAGGTTTCTGTTGAGAAGTCTGATGATAACCTGAAGGTTTTCCTTAGTATGTGATGTTTTCTCTCTCTCTAGCTGCTTTTAAAAGTCTGTCTTTATCCTTGATCTTTGCCATTTTAATTATTATATGTCTAGATGTTGTCTTCCTTGGGTCCCTTGTGTTGGGAGATCTGTGCACCTCCATGGCTTGAGAGACTATCTCCTTCCCCAAATTGGGGAAGTTTTCAGCAATTACCTCCTCAATGACCCTTTCTATCCCTTTTTCTCTTTCTTCTTCTTCTGGTACCCCTGTAATGCTAATATTGTTCCGTTTGGTTTGATCACACAGTTCTCTCAATATTCTTTCATTCTTAGAGATTCTTTTTTCTGTCTTTGCCTCTGCTTCTTTGTATTCCTCTTCTCTAATTTCTATTCTATTTACCATCTCTTCTACTATATCTAATCTGCTTTTAAATCCCCCATTGTATGTTTCATTTCAGATGTGGAATTTCTTAGTGATTGAATCTCCGGCTTAAATTCATTCCTGTGTTATTGAATATTTTTCTGTACCTCCATAAGCATGTTTATAATTTTTATTTTGAACTCTCTTTTAGGAAGATTGGTGAGTTCAGTTTCATCTGGCCCTTTTTCTGGGGTTTGTGAGATTTTGGTCTGAGCAATGTACTTTTGACATTTCATATTTTTGTGTGGTGCCCATTAGAAACTGCAATCTCTGGAGCTACTCAGCCCCTAGAGTGTGATTGGGGGTTATAGGGGAGCCGAGCTGGTGGCTGGGGGAATGAAAGATCTGTTTCCTGGTTCCCATATGTGGTACCTGTCTCCATTGTCAGAGCCAGTGTGCCAAGCACACACGGGTAATCTGTGCCTTGCGTCTCTAGGTATTGTAGGCAGCGCCTCCCTCTGACAGGTGTGACGCCAGTGCAGTGACTGCTGGTTTGCAAGCAGGTGCTTGCAGGCCAGGAGAAGGCTCAGCAGGCTGTGTGTTACATCGGGGGGCCTCAGAGCTGAGTAGGCAGCCAGCAGGATGGAGCAACCGAAGCTCCTCAAAGTTCCCAACCATCTGGGCAGAGCATGCCCAGACAACCTTGTACAGTTCTCCCTTCTCCCGTGAGCAAGCTCCGTGAAAACCCAGCCCATGCAAAACCTAGCCCTCTCACTGCTAGGAAGCCTCTCAGACCGTCTGCCCTTCCTCCTCTGACACAGAGCAGCTGGGTGTGGATCCCGTCCTCCACAACAGCCAGAATGTCAGTCTCCCAGGGCCTCTGCCCATCCGAGCTCCCCAACATCCAGAGCACCACACAATATAGGCTTCTGCTCACAAAACAGATCTCCAAGGCTAGGGTTTCAGCAGTCCCAAGCTTCCACCCCTTCCCTACTCTGTTTCTTTTCCACCTTCCAGTGAGCTGGGGTGGGGGAAGGACTTGGGTCCTGAAGGATTAAGGCTTTTATACATTACCCTGTTTCATGAGGTCTGCTCTGTTCATGAGGTCTGTATGCAGCCTGGTTCAGCCTTCATTCTTCTTGCTGTTTTAGGGCTAGTTGTATTAATTAACTATATTTTTGTATTATTTGTGTTTTTTTTTCAGTTCTCCGTGTCACCTCTCACACCGCTATCTTGAATCTTACTAATGACTTAACTTTTTTATTAAGGTATTATTGACATGTACTCTTATGAAGGTTTCATATAAAAAACCAATGTGTTTACTACATTCATCCATATTATCATGTCCCCCCATTCCCCACTGCAGTCACTGCCCATCACTAAGATGCCACAGAGTCACTATTAGACTTCTCTGTGGTACACTGTCTTCCCAAGGTCCCCCCACACCGTGTGTGCCAATCATAATATCCCTCAATCATCTTCTCCCCCCTCACCCATGCTCTCCCATCCCACCCCTTTGGTAACCCGTAGTCTCTTCTTGGGGATTTTTTTATGGATGAATGGTATTCCATTGTGTGTATGTACCACCTCTTTTTTATCCATTCTTCTACTGATAGACACTTAGGTTGCTTCAATATCTTGGCTATTGTAAATAGTGCTGCAATAAACATAAGGATGCATATGTCTTTTTGAAAATGAGAAATTATCTCTTTGGGTAAATTCCTAGGAGTGGAATTCCCAGGTCAAATCGTATTTCTATTTTTAGTTTTTTGAGGAACCTCCACATTGCATTCCACAGTGGTTGAACTAGCTTGCATCCCACCAGCATTTTAGGAAGGAGGGTTCCCCTTTCTCCAATCCTCGTCAGCATTTGTTGTTTAGTCCTTTTCCATACTGGCCATCCTAACTGGTGTGAGGTGATATCTCATTGTGGTTTTAATTTGCATATCCCTGACAATTAGTGATGTGGAGCATCTTTTCATGTGCCTGTTGGCCATATGAATTCTTCTTTGGAGAAGTGTGTGTTCATATTCTCTGCCCATTTTTTAATCAGGATATTTGCTTTTTTGGGTGTTGAGGCATGTGAGTTTTTACATATTTTAGATGTTAACCACTTGTATGGTATGTTGTTTACAAATATATTCTCCCATACTGTAGTATGCATTTTTGTTCTGCTGATGGTGTCCTTTGCAGTACAGAAGCTTTTAGTTTGTAGTCCCATGTGTTCATTTTTCCTTTTATTTCCCTTACTTGAGGAGGTACATTCAGAAAAAAACGTTTCTCATGTTCATATTCAGAAGATTTTTGCCTATGCTGACTTCTAAG
Organism: Smutsia gigantea; assembly: GCA_032199065.1. Lineage (NCBI taxonomy): Eukaryota > Metazoa > Chordata > Mammalia > Pholidota > Manidae > Smutsia > Smutsia gigantea. The sequence continues at coordinate 123,817 of JAVSCE010018049.1, read as the reverse complement.
TGTTTTATTGTTTCATGACTTACATTCAGGTCTTTGATTCATTTTGAATTCACTTTTCTATATGGGGATAGACAATAATCCAGTTTCATTCTCTTCCATGTAGGTGTCCAGTTTGCCAACACAATTTGTTGAAGAGGCTGTCATTTCCCCATTTATGTCCATGGATCATTTTATTTTATTTTATTTTATTTTTTTATTTTTTTAATATAATTTCTTTTATTATCATTAATTTGCAATTACATGTGCAATATTATGATTATTAAACTACCCCTTCATCAGGTCCCCCCAACCAAACCCAATACAGTCACTGTCCATCAGCGTAGTGAGATGCTATAGAATCACTACTTGTCTTCTCTGAATTGTACTGCCCTCCCCGTGCCCCCCAACATTATATCTGCTAATCGTAATGCCCCCTTTTCCCTCTTATCCCTCCCTTTCCGCCCACTTTCCCCAGTCCCTTTCCCTTTGGTAACTATTAGTCCGTTCTTGGGTTCTGTGAGTCTGCTGCTGTTTTGTTCCTTCAGTATTTTTTTTTCTTTGTTCTTATACTCGACATATGAGTGAAATCATTTGATACTTGTCTTTTTCGGCTTGGCTTATTTCACTGAGCATAATACCCTCTAGCTCCATCCACGTTGTTGCAAATGGTAGGATTTGTTTTCTTCTTATGGCTGAATAATATTCCATTGTGTATATGTACCACATCTTCTTTATCCATTCATCTACTGATGGACACTTAGGTTGCATCCATTTCTTGGCTATTGTAAATAGTGCTGCAATAAACATAGGGGTGCATCTGTCTTTTTCAAACTGGGCTGCTGCATTCTTAGGGTAAATTCCTAGGAGTGGAATTCCTGGGTCAAATGGTATTTCTATTTTGAGTTTTTTGAGGAACCTCCATACTGCTTTCCACAATGGTTGAACTAATTTGCAGTCCCACCAGCAGTGTAGGAGGGTTCCCTTTTCTCCACATCCTCGCCAACATTTGCTGTTGTTTGTGTTTTGGATGTTAGCCATCCTCACTGGTGTGAGGTGATATCTCATTGTGGTTTTAATCTGCATTTCTCTGATGATTAGCGATGTGGAGCATCTTTTCATGTGCCTGTTGGCCATCTGAATTTCTTCTTTGGAGAAGTGTCTATTCATGTCCTCTGCCCATTTCTTAATTGGATTATTTGCTTTCTGTTTGTTAAGGTGCATGAGTTCTTTATATATTTTGGATGTCAACCCTTTATCAGATACGTTTTTTATGAATATATTCTCCCATACTGTAGGATGTCTTTTTGTTCTACTGATGGTGTCCTTTGCTGTACAGAAGCTTTTCAGCTTGATATAGTCCCACTTGTTCATTTTTGCTTTTGTTTCCCTTGCCCGGGGAGATATGTTCATGAAGAAGTTGCTCATGTTTATGTCCAAGAGATTTTTGCCTATGTTTTTTTCTAAGTTTTATGGTTTCATGACTTACATTCAAGTCTTTGATCCACCTTGAGTTTACCTTTGTGTATGGGGCTAGACAGTAGTCCAGTTTCATTCTCTTACATGTAGTTGTCCAGTTTTTCCAACACCAGCTGCTGAAGAGGCTGTCATCTCCCCATTGTATATCCAAGGCAGTTTTATCAAATATTAATTGACTGTATATGTTTGGGTTAATGTTTGGATTTTCTATTCTGTTCCACTGGTCTGTGGGTCTGCTTCTGTGCCAATACCAAATTGTCTTGATTACTGTGGCTTTGTAGTAGAGCTTTAAGTCAGGGAGTGTAATTCCCCCTGTTTTATTCCTCCTTCTCAGGATTGCTTTGGCTGTTCGGGGTCTTTTGTGGTTCCATATGAATTTTAGAATTATTTGTTCCAGTTCATTGAAGAAAGCTGTTGGTAGTTTGATAGGGATTGCATTGAATCTGTAGATTGCTTTAGGTAATATAGCCATTTTGACAATATTTATTCTTCCTAGCCAAGAGCATGGGATGCATTTCCATTTGTTAGTGTCCTCTTTAATTTCTCTTAGGAGTGTCTTGTAGTTTTCAGAGTACAGGTCTTTCACTTCCTTCGTTAGGTTTATTCCTAGGTATTTTATTCCTTTTGATGCAGTTGTGAATGGAATTGTTTTTCTGAGTTTTCTTTCTGTTAGTTCATCATTAGTGTATAGGAAAGCAACAGATTTCTCTGTGTTAATTTTGTATCCTGCAACTTTGCTGAATTCAGATATTAGTTCTAGTAGTTTTGGAATGGACTCTTTAGGGTTTTTTATGTACAGTATCATGTCAACTGCAAATAGTGACAATTTGACTTCTTCTTTACCAATCTGGATGCCTTGTATGTCTTTGTTTTGTCTGATTGCTGTGGCTAGGACCTCCAGTACTATGTTGAATAACAGTGGAGAGAGTGGGCATCCCTGTCTTGTTCCCGATCTTAGATGAAAAGCTTTCAGCGTTTCGCCATTAAGTATGATGTTAGCTGTGGGTTTGTCATATATAGCCTTTATGATGTTGAGGTACTTGCCGTGTATACCCATTTTGTTGAGAGTTTTAATCAGGAATGGATGCTGAATTTTGTCATATGCTTTTTCAGCATCTATGGAGATGATCATGTGGTTTTTGTTCTTCTTTTTGTTGATGTGGTGGATGATGTTGATGGATTTTCGAATGTTGTACCATCCTTGCATCCCTGGGATGAATCCCACTTGATCATGGTGTATGATCCTCTTGATGTATTTTTGAATTCGGTTTGCTAATATTTTGTTGAGTATTTTTGCATCTACGTTCATCAGGGATATTGGTCTGTAATTTTCTTTTTTGGTGAGGTCTTTGCCCGGTTTTGGTATTAGAGTGATGCTGGCTTCATAGAATGAGTTTGGAAGTATTCCCTCCTCTTCTATTTTTTGGAAAACTTTAAGGAGAATCGGTGTTATTTCTTCTCTATATGTCTGGTAGAATTCAGAGGTGAATCCATCAGGCCCAGGGGTTTTGTTCTTGGGTAGTTTTTTGATTACCAATTCGATTTCGTCACTGGTGATTGGTCTGTTTAGTTTTTCTGTTTCTTGCTTGGTCAGTCTTGGAAGGTTGTATTTTTCTAAGAAGTTGTCCATTTCTTCTATGTTTTCCAGCTTGTTAGCATATAGATTCTCATAATATTCTCTTATGATTCTTTGTATTTCTGTGGGGTCCGTCGTGATTTTTCCTTTCTCATTTCTGATTGTGTTTATGTGTGTAGATTCTCTTTTTCTCTTAATGAGTCTGGCTAGGGGTTTATCTATTTTGTTTATTTTTTCAAAGAACCAGCTCTTGGTTTTATTGATTTTTTCTTTTGTTTTATTCTTCTCAATTTTATTTATTTCTTCTCTAATCTTTATCATGTCCCTCCTTCTGGTGACTTTGGGCCTCATTTGTTCTTCTTTCTCCAATTTCAGTAATTGTGTCTTTAGACTATTCATTTGGGAATGTTCTTCTTTCTTTAAATAGGCCTGGATTGCAATATACTTTCCTCTTAGAACTGCCTTTGCTGCGTCCCACAGAAGTTGTGGCTTTGTGTTGTTGTTGTCATTAGTCTCCATATATTCTTTGATTTCTGTTTTGATTTGGTCGTTAACCCACTGATTAATTAGGAGAGTGTTGTTAAGTCTCCATGTATTTGTGAGCCTTTTTGATTTCTTTCTAAAATTTATTTCTAGTTTTATACCTTGGTGATCTGAGAAGTTGGTTGGTAGGATTTCAATATTTTTGAAATTACTGAGGTTCTTTTTGTGGCCTAGTATGTGGTCTATTCTGGAAAATGTTCCATGTGCACTTGAGAAGAATGTGTATCTTGTTGCTTTTGGGTGTAGAGTTCTGTAGATGTCTGTTAGGTCCATCTGTTCTAGTGTGTTGTTCAGTGCCTTTGTGTCTTTACTTATTTTCTGTGTGGTTGATCTGTCCTCTGGAGTGAGTGGTGTGTTGAAGTCTCCTAAGATGAATGCATTGCTGTCTATTTCCTCCTTTAATTCTGTTAGTATTTGTCGTCCATGGATCATTTATCAAATATTAATTGACCATATATGCTGGGATTTATATCTGGGGTCTCTGGTCTGCTCTACTGGGCCATGGGTCTGTTCTTGTGCCTGTACCAAATTGTCTTTATTGCTGTAGCTTTGTAGTAGAGCTTGAAGTCATGGAGAGTAATTCCCCCAGCTTTATTCTTCCTTCTCAGGATTGCTTTGGCTGTTCGGGGTATTTTGGGGTTCCATATGAATTTTAGAACTATTTGTTCTAGTTCACTGACGAATGCTATTGGTATTTTGATATGGATTGTATTGAATCTGTAGATTGCTTTAGGGAGTATGGCCATTTTGACAATATTAATTCTTCCTATCCAAGAGCAATGGATGTATTTTATTTATTGGTGTCTTCTTTAATTTCTCTCTTGAGTGTCTTGTAGTTTTCAAAGTATAGGTGTTTCCTTTGGTTAGGTTTATTCCTAGATATTTTATTCTTTTTGATGCAATAGTGAATGGAATTGTTTTCTTGATTTTTCCTTCTGCTAGTTCATAATTTGTGTATAGGAATGCAACAGATTTCTGTGTATTAATTTTGTATCCTGTAAGTTTGATGAATTCAGATATTAGATGTAGTATTTGGAGTGGATCATTTAAGTTTTTTTTATGTACAATGTCATGTCATCTGCCAACAGGAACAGTTTGATTTCTTCCTTGCCAATCTGGATGCCTTTTATTTCTTTGTGTTGTCTGATGGCTGTGGTGAGAACCTCTAGAACTATGTTGAATAAAAACGGAGTGGGCATCCTTGTCTTGTTTCAATCTTAAAGGAAATGCTTTCAGCTTGCTGTTAAGTAAGATGTTGGCTGTGGGTTTGTCATATATGGCCTTTATTATGTTGATGTACTTGCCCTGTATACCCATTTTGTTGAGAGTTTTTACCATGAGTGGGTATTGAATTTTATCAAATGCTTTTTCAGCATCTGTGGAGATGATTATGTGGTTTCTGTCCTGCTTTTTGCTGACGTGGTGGATGATGTTGATGGACTTTCTAATATTGGACCATCCATGCATCCCTGGAATAAATACTATTTGATCATGATGGATGATCTTTTTGATGTATTTTTGAATTTGGTTTACTAATATTTTATTGAGTATTTTTGCATCTTTGTTCATCAAGGATATTGGTCTGTAATTTTCTTTTGTTGTGGTACCTTTGCCTGGTTTTGGTATTAGAGTGATACTTACTTTATAGGACGAGTTTGGAAGTATCACCTCCTCTTCTACTTCTTGAAAACTTTAAGGAAGGTGGGTATTATGTCTTCTCTAAATGTCTGATAAAATTCAGTGGTGTAGCCATCTGGTCTGGGATTTTTTACTTGAGTAGTTTTTTTATTACAGATTCCGTTTCATTGCTGGTAATTGGTCTGTTCAGATTTTCTGTTTCTTCATGGGTCAGTCTTGGAAGGTTCTATTTTTCTAGGAAGTTGTCCATTTCTTCTATATTATCTCATTTGTTTTATAATTTTTCATAGTATTCTCTAATAATTCTTTGTATTTCTGTGGTGTCTGTAGTGATTTTTCCTTTCTCATTTCTGATTCTGTTTATTTGTATAGACTCTCTTTTTTCTTGATAAGTCTGGCTAGGCTTTTATCTATTTTGTTTATTTTCTCAAGTAACCAGTTCTTGAGTTTATTAATTCTTTCTATTGTTTTATTCTTCTCAATTTTATTTATTTCTTCTCTGATCTTTATTATGTCCCTTCTTCTATTGACATTGGGCCCCGTGTTTTCATCTTTTTCCAGTTTCATCACTTGTGAGTTTAGACTGTTCATTTGGGATTATTCTTCCTTCTATAAATAGCCCTATATTGTTATGTAATTTCCTCTTAGAACTGCCATCACTGTGTCCCACAGAGGTTGGGACATTGAGCTGTTGTTTTCATTTGTCTCCATATATTGCTTGATCTTTGTTTTAATTTGGTCTTTTATCCATTGATTATTTTGGAGCTTGTTAATCCTCCAAGGGTTTTATTGCCTTTTTTTTTCTTTGCACAATTTCTAGTTTAATACCTTTGGATCTGAGAAGTTAGTTGGTACAATTTCAACCTTTTTGAATTTTCTGAGACTCTTTTTGTGCCTTGTATATGATCTCTCCTGGAAAATGTTCCATGTGCACTTGAGAAGAATGTGTATCCTGTTCTTTCTGTGGGTGTTCTTCTGTAGATGTCTGTTAGGTCCATCTGTTCTAATGTGTTGTTCAGTGCCTCTGTGTCCTTACTTATTTTCTGTCTAGTTGATCTACCCTTTGGACTGAGTGGTGTGTCAAAGTCTCCTAAAATGAATGCATTGCATTCTATTTCCCCCTTTAATTCTGTTAGTATTTGTGTTACATATTTGGGTGCTCCTATGTTGGTTGCATAGATATTTTATAATGGTTATATCCTCTTGTTGGACTAACGTGTTTTTCATTGTATAATGACCTTCTTTGTCTCTTGTTACTTTCTTTGTTTTGAAGTCTATTTTATCTGAAATAAGTATTGTAACTCCTGCTTCTTTCTCTGTATGGTTTGAATGAAATATCTTTTTCCATCTCTTCCCTTTTAGTCTGTGTGTGTCTTTTGGTTTGAAGTAAGTCTCTTGTAGGCAGCATATATATTGATCTTGCTCTTTTGTCCATTCTGTAACTGTCTTTTGATCTGTACATTCAGTCCATTTACATTTAGGGTGATTATCAATAAATATGTACTTATTGCCCTGCAAGCTTTGGATTCGAGTTTACCAAAAGTTCAAGGGCAGCTTCTTCACTATCTAACAGTCTAATTTAACTCGCTTGTTACACCATTATAAATACAATCTGAAGATTCTTCTTTTTCCCCTGCTTTTTCTTCCCCTTCCACTCTTTACATGTTAGGTGTCTTCTGTACTCTTGTGCATCCCTTGACAGACTTTGTGGATAGCTGATTTAATTTTGCATTTGATTAGTATTTAGTTGGTCTACTTCTTTTACTGTGGTTTTTTTTCTCTAGTGACAGCTATTTATCCTTGGAGTACTTCCGTCTAGAGCAGTCCCTTTCATATACACTGTAGAGATGGTATGTGGGAGGTAAATTCCCTCAACTTTTGCTTATCTGAGAAGTGTTTAATCCTCATTCAAATTTAATGATAATCTTACTGTTTAAATATTCTTGGTTCAAGGTCCTTCTGTTTCATTCCATTGAATATATCATGATTTTCCCTTCTGGCCTGTAAGTTTTCTGCTGAGAAGTCTGATGATTGCCTGATGGGTTTCCTTTGTATGTGATCTTTTTTCTCTCTCTGGCTTCTTTTAATACTCTGTCCTTGTCCTTGATCTTTGCCATTTTAATTATTATATGTGTTGGTGTTGTCTTCCTTGGGTCCCTTGTGTTGGGAGATCTGTGTAATTCTATGTCCTGAGGGACTATCTCCTTCCCCAGATTGGGGAAGTTTTCAGCAATCATTTCTTCAAAGATACTTTCTAATCCTTTTGTCTCTCTTTTTCTTCTGGTACTTGTATAATGTGACTATTTTTCTGTTTGTATTGGTCACACAGTTTTCTTAATATTCTTTCTTTCCTAAAGATCCTTTTTTCTCTCTCTGCCTCAGCTTCTTTGTATTCCTGTTCTCTAATTTCTATTCCATTTACCCTCTCCTCTTCCTCATGTAATCTGCTTTAAAATCCCTCCATTGTGTATTTCATTTCAGCTACTGTTTTTTTCAAGTGTCTGTCTCCCTTCTGAATTTGTCTCTTAGCTCTTGAATATGTTTATGTAGCTCCATTAGCATGCTGTAAGTTTTATTTTTCAGGAAGATTCGTGGCTTCAGTTTCACTTTTCAGGAAGATTGGTGATTTCAGTTTCACTGAGCCCTCTTTCTGGTGTTTGAGGGATTTGGGGTTGAACAAGGTTCTTCTGTCTTTTCATAATCCTATTGGCTAATAAGAAATTTTAAGTTTGTATAGGCAGTGCCTTCTTGTGTCCAAAAGCTCTGATCTTCAGAGCTGCTTACCACCTGGTGTGATGTAGTGGTCCCAGTCAAGTGGTGTCTGTCCCTACACTAAAGAGAGAGCTCTTTCCTGCTTCCCTGCTACAGTTAGCCTCTGCTGTCAGGGTCTTGGGGCTGTATTTCCAACCATGGGGATGGAGGGCCTGAAACTCCTGAAAGTTCCCAACCTGCTGGGCTGAGTGTGCCGGACGGTTTTGTCTACCTGTTCCTTCTCTTGAGCATCAAGTTCTGTATAATCCTTGCCCCTTTAGCAGCCTTCTAAACGTTGGGGAGTATTTCAAAGTACCCAACTTTCTTTTGTCCTAGATAAGCCTTTTGTGGGTATCTTTTCTCCACAAATGCCTGGAATCTGTTTCTGACTGCTTTTCAAACCCTCTGATCTCCAGAGCACCATGCAATGTTGGTTTATTCTCCCAGAGTAGGGTTCTAGGGCTGGTATTTTGGAGCTTCTACTCCCTCTCTGTTCTGTTTATCTTTCTCCCACCAGTGAGTTGGGGTGGGGGGAGTGTTCAGTTCCTGCTGGATTGCAGCTTTGTTATTTTACCATTTTCTGTGATATAGGTCTTCCTTTCTCTTTTCCCAGTTGTAGACTAGCTGGTGCAATCTTATTTATGGTCACTCTTTTAGGAATAGTTATATTTGTTGTATTTTCATATTATATGAGGTTTGGGAGATTTCTGCCCCAATTCTCCTGCCAGCATCTTTTTTCCACTCCCATTATGAATGTCTTTATACCATTGAAACATACACTTAAAAATGGTTCAGATGATCAGTTTTATGTGTATTTCACCACAATACAGTAAAAAAAAGGATGAATAATTTTAATAAATTCTGAGCAAGACTGATTAAGAAAATAAAATGGAGGAAACACAATCAGTGTCTGAAATGAAATCAGGATAATCACCAGTGACACAATGATGTTAAAGAAATAAAAAGAGGAAATTATGGTCATCATTATGCCAATAAACTCAACAGCCAGAAGTAAATGAACAAATTTCTTAAAAAATAAACTTTGAAAATATTACACCCAAAGGAAGAGGTAATATGAATTTTGCTTTATCTAGTAAAATAAATAAATCTATAATTAAGACTAAATCAAAATGAACCTAAAAATAAATTAATCTGCCTAATAAGCAAATTTAACTGGATATAGCTATATCAACACAACTGATGCAAAGTTACTTGCATTTATTTTTATTATAAAAAAATTAAGTTAGGTAAACAGTAAACACATACCAGACATAATAGGATAAAAAACAATTAAATAACTATAAGTAAATCTACAGACAAATCTAAAACATTATGGAGGACTACTTTTAAAATAATTATTTAAATGTATGAATGTGCCATGTTCATGAACTATAATAGTCATTTGTCCTATTTCTGATCTCTAGACTTATAAAATCTTGAGGAAGGAAGGAAGGAAGGGCAGGTGCACAGACAAAAGTAGCCTTTGAGTTGTGTTCTATTAAGGGAATTTGGGCATAAGATAAAATTTTTCACTAAATGTGATAAAAGTGGGAAAAGGAAATAGAAATTCAGTATTCTATGTTTTAAATTCTCAGTTAATACGTATTAAACAAACATTATTCAAACAGGTCTCTTGGTTAATTTCTATGGTTAGAAGAAGGAGCAGACTAAAAACTCTTGAAGTTTATTTAACATAAATAACTAATATATTAATGAACAGCCACCTAAATCTGATTATTTTTAATAAAGAAAAAAATACAGTAAAACAAATAGAAGCATTTATGACAATGTTATTCTCCCTTCATAATATAAGCAGATAATATATTGGAAAACCTCAAACATGCTTTTTTTTTATTGCCCTATTTAAAAGACCTCTGTGTCATCATTCCTGTTTAACCTGTTTCTTCTATTTCAAAGAATTCATTATTATTTTTCAGACTTAATTTTTAAGTCATTTCTTTAGAATTCAGAATGTACCCTTTTTTTCTGTTCTTTTATCATAGAAATGATTTTATAAGTAATGGTTAAAATCCTTTGCCAATTCATGTAAGCTGAAATAAAACTGGGTGTGTGAAGACATTTTGTACCCAAAGAAGTCTCCCTTCCACATTTGTCCACAGCCTGTTATTTACGAGAGCTCTCTAGATGAAGTTGAGTGTAGCTATGGAAGAGAAAACTACATTGATATTAGCTAGCTCTGTGAAAAGGAGATTATTTTTCCAGGTACAAAAATCTCTTGCTTCTTAGAATGAAACCATTTTTCTCAAACCAGTATTAGGCTTGGTAGCCTGTCATCTCCTCAGGTCATCTGTTAGGCTCTGTGTACATACTGGAAACTGCATACGTTGTTATTATGATAAAAAGACATATACGTTTACTTAAAATTTAAAATAAGGGGCTTTTCTTTGTAGTCATTATTTTATATTGCTCTAAATTAGCCTATTTTAGATAATATGCAATGTGTATATAAATTGTATACTGAGTGACAAAAGCAGTTTACTAAAATCTGTCTAGAGTAAATCAGTAAAATGCTTAAGCAAAGTTTATAGTAGATGCATATAAACTCAGCTTACATTTTTTAACAGACAGAATAACTGGAGCTGTTATAAGATGAAGAGATCTGTGCATGTGTTTGTTGTTCAATCCTTAGAGTGTGATTATTCTTTATATATATATGGGGGGATATTGTCTCATTTGTTCATTTCTCTTTTCCTCCTGAACAAATATAACTCTTGGATTACAGATAACATACAATACTATGAATCATCTTCATGATCATCCCACATTTCACAAACTAAAACACGTATTGTGTGGATCCACATGGTAATATCTGAAATACTTACACTTTAGATGCTCTTCCTGTTAGGAATGTTAGGTAGAAAGCTAGACATGAGCAGCCAAAAAAGGAGAAGATAATGCTCGAAGAAGAAGCTGCCCAGATCATGTTCAAAGAAAAAGCCACCCAGACTCAGCCCAGGTAGGGGGTCATTTGTGGAGACAACAAAGATGTTGCAGGAAGAGAACTAACTTCCTGACCAGATCCCAATGGCCAGAACAAAGAACTGCCCAAATTACACCTCAGCATGTGAAAAGGACATGCTCACTGAGAGGGATGACTATACAGGAATGCCTGTAACCCAAATAACCTCACCTTGTCAGTCAAAGAGGGACCTCCTAACTGGAATGCAATATATAAGCCTCCTGCCTAACAGATGAGGCCTTTGTCTACCTTGACTCTCACCCACTCCTTCCTCTGACTGTATTCAAATAAAACTTTCACTCTGCTTTGCTATTGTGTCTCTGCCTTTCAATTCTTTGTTGCGGTGGGGACAGGCACCGAGCAGAATGAACTCAACCTGTAACACTCCCAACACACACCACACACACACACTCACAATCAGACTGTCCCCTCAATATTTGCTCTATCTGTAAATTTCTGATGGGAAAATAAGAATAGACATCACTATTGTTCAGCAGCTATTCCAATTCTTTTAACAGACATTGATATGACTGAATCTAGAGAATACCTTTGTGGTGAGATTTTCACTTATGCATCCAAATATGAAAAATCATGGGTGATGATATTCCTATTTATAATATTTTTATGTTAGGGTAATTCACTGAATCATTCATAATAAGTAGGCTTATGCAAAATTGTTACATTTATGTCCTTAGGCATCAAATAGAGCATTAATGCAACACCAAACAAAATGTGAATAGGTTTTGATTTATATGGGAATTACAGGACTCAGGATTGACCTCCAGGGTTTTATATGTTTTGCTAAAGCTTTATATAGTATAAATCTATTAATTGGCTAAAAGATAAAAAACTTCAACATATGGCTCTTCGGGAGCTTCTGGTTATAATAATAGGAAAACTATGCCTCTTACATTACAAGAGAGTGATCCATTCTTTCTACATTGTTAAGCAAATTCAACAAGAATGGTTTTGAACAAAGGGCAGAATAATCACTTCTGGATTTGAATTTAGATCCAAAAAACAAACAGCAACCAAAAATATCCTTAAACATTTCTCTTAATTTCCATTGAGGTTAAAATTTTGCTCTTCCAGATGCAGCTATTGGGTTAGAATTCTACGTTAAGAAATCATATGAAATAAAAATGCCAATGGGAAGTGTAATAAATTCATTCTAACTTTAAGGCTGCTTAGGGCCTGTTTTGCTCATATTGTATTGCTAAAGGATAGTGCAGGCCAAGCCAGGGATGAATCATTCAATAAAATTTAGTTGAATAAATGCATAAGTAATTGTCTTTTGGTAGTGATACAGATCCGGAGGCAGAAAGATTTAGAGTTAATTAATAATTTCTTTACTTAGTCTTACCTCACTATTGGAACATTATTTGATGTCTCTGAACCCTAAAATCTAAGTTGTAAAAATGGGCATAATAATATACAGCTCCTAAGATTGTTTCAAAGGTGGAGGGAAAACCTGCTGTAGTATGCTGGGTCAGGCTATCAATTAATGGCAGTAATCATTAATATTATCCATTTTGTACTATTAACAAGAACATTATCAGCATGCCAGGTGACTGGGAGTGATGCCGGGGTTCTTGTTCACGAAGCCTAAGAATGAGCTTCATAAACAGTCATGGTAGAGAGCAAGATACAGGCTTTTATTTAGAAATAATGTGAAAGGACAGAGCTCCCGGCTCACACCAGGAGGGGACAAGAGAGTCCGGTGTGGTGCGTTGTCTAGGGGTTTTATAGGCAGATGAGGATTTTTAGAAAACATGAAAAAAAGGTTTAGGGGTGTTGACTTGCTACGTGGTGTCTGAACACCCCGAATTAACTTAACACAAGGAATTCCTCACACCATCTCTCTCCGGAACACCTGCGTCCTGGTCTAGGAGGGTACCAAAAGGCAGCCTGCCCAGCCCCCAAGGTGGGCTGAGGTATTGTTTGTTTGCTAAAGAGTAAGTTAAGAATTCTGCTTCCCAAACTTCCTGAGTGTTAAAATGTAATGTTATCTTTAAGGTGGAATCTTCTCTGCCTTTTACTATGTTGTTTACAGCTTGGTCTGCATGCTAAATTAGTTGCCCAGTTTGTCCAGGGCCTTTTAGCATGCTAAAGTGAATCTTACAAGTGATTAGTATAATAACAACATGGGCTACTCTTCTTTATCTGGGGACCACCAACTGATCTTACTGAAGAATGACCCTAGAGCTTAATGTTTAACACAGAGTTTTGGTAGGGGGTTTCCTTGCATGTAGTTACATTGCTCTGACTGCAAATATCCTGCCTTGCTTTTTCCGGAGGCCCTCACTCTACTCTGACTACACCCACGGTCCTGTTGTAAGACCCAGAAAACAGGCCCTGCTCAGCCCCAGGATGGACGGCGACCCAAATACTCACAAGAGACCAGTCTTGATGCAAACAGCAAGAGGTTTATTGATTCCACCAGCGCGCTGGGGTCAAGACTCATAACTCACGCAGGAGCAGAGGAGTCCGACCCCGAGCAGAAATCACAGGAGGTTTTAAAGGAAAAGGGACCACAACCAGGGGGAGGTGAGGGGGAGGTCTGCTGATGATTCGATAGCAAAAATATTTCAATTAGGGTCTCACAGGGCTTTATCTTTAAGGTCTATCAGTTTGGGAAAGATTACCTAGGCACGGGTTTGCAAGCTATTGTGTCATTGTGTTCAGGCTGGTTTTTATGACTCAGGCCAAGGGTCAGAGCCTACTTAAAATTTTCCTATTCTTTCAGGTGGTTTCGGGGAAACTGAAACTCAGGCCCTCTGATTTCCGAGGCTTTCTGGGGCCTGTCATGGCGTTAGTTTGGTCCTTTCATTCCCCACTTCTTCTTATGCATAGTTCTAATCATAGAACTAGAATTCCGTATTATCATAAAATTCTTTCTCAGAATCAGGTACGGACTGGTAATGTTGTATTAACATTAAGATTTGTACTGCACCAATCCGTTCTCTAATAAAAGTTACTAATCTGTTCAGAATGCAAGGGCCAATAGTGAGTAACAGAAGCAGAATCAGAATAGGTCCTAAAAGGGAAGATATTAAAGTAGTAAACCAGGGAGATTTACTAAACCATCCTTCAAACCATCCTTGTTGAGATTCTTGTTCCCGCAGGCATTTATCTAAGCTTTCCCTCAGCTTAGACATGGAGTTTTTTATAATTCCAGAATGATCTACATAGAAGCAGCATTCTTCCCTCAATGCAGCACACAGTCCACCATCCTTCAAAAACAACAAATCTAGCCCTCTCCTATTCTGCAATACTACTTCAGACAAAGAAGTCAGGGACTCCTCTAGTTTGGAGATAGATTGTTCTAAGGCTCATAAGTCCTCATCTATTGCGGCTCTCAACATCTGGAAGTGCTGAGGCCCTTGTATCAAAGCTGCAGTTCCAGTACCTACTCCAGCTGCTACTCCAAGACCTAGAAGAATGGCTAGAGTCAAAGAGATTGGTTCTCTTTTATACCTGGAGGGTCTGTGGTCAAACTCATCAACAAATGACTCTTCAGGGTGGTAGAGGACCTGAGGCACAAGCTGTACTAACACACAATAATCTTTCGTGCTATTAAGTACAGTGCCTGTATCAGAGTTAATAAGGAACCAGGTAAGTAGCTGGGGAGCATGGGGGTTAGGAAGGGTCAGGCTTACGGCGTAAGCGAAGCTTAAGAGGATTATCAGTCTTTTCCACATGCCAGGACTCATCTTCTTCTGCCTTTGGTGCAGCTTTTAGGTGGGAGGCGTGGATCCAGGCAGCTATTCCTTCAACCTTCACTGCAGTGGGATTTGTCAGCAGGACTAGGTAGGGTCCTTTCCACCAAGGCTTGAGATTCCCAACACGGTGTCTGCGTACATAGACAGCATCTCCCACTTGGAACCGGTGAGGGACAATGGTGGTGTCAGTGGAGTAGGCCTCTTTCAGTTGTTCCCATACCTGCTGGTGAACTACTTCTAGGGCTTTTAGGCAGACGAACAAGGATTGAGAAAAAGCAACATCAGGGTTATGTATTCCTCCTGCTTCCACAAGGGGGGGGGTCCTCCACATAAAAGCTCATAGGGGGTCAGTCTAAATTGCCCTGGGGTGTTTCTTACCTGGAACAGGGCAAAGGGAAGGAGAGCTGTCCAGTCATTCCTGCCGGTC
The DNA here is from genome assembly GCA_032199065.1 of Smutsia gigantea. Taxonomy (NCBI): domain Eukaryota; kingdom Metazoa; phylum Chordata; class Mammalia; order Pholidota; family Manidae; genus Smutsia; species Smutsia gigantea. The sequence goes on along the minus strand of JAVSCE010018049.1, from coordinate 108,725 downwards.
TCTAAGGCTAATTTAGTCAAGGTCTCTTTTAGAGTTCTATTCATCCTCTCTACCTGTCCTGAGCTTTGGGGTCTATATGCACAATGTAATCTCCAATCAAACCCCAGTTGTTTGGCCAGTCCCTGACTTACCTGAGCAACGAAGGCGGGCCCGTTGTCAGATCTGATTACCTTAGGGATTCCAAACCTGGGAAAAATTTCTTCTAGAATCTTCTTGGCCGCAATGTTGGCAGTTTCTGTCTTAGTTGGGTATGCTTCTACCCATCCTGTGAAAGTATCTGTAAAAAGTAGTAGATATTTATTCCCATATCTGGCAGGTTTTATTTCAGTAAAGTCTACTTCCCAGTAGGCTCCAGGTCGATCACCCCGCAATCTTTGTCCAGGGGGGCATTGGTTGGAGCCTGCATTCGTCATGGCACAAGGGATACAATGTTTAACTATAGCATTGACAACTTCAGGAAGTCCAATTACATAGTAAGAGGATGATTTTACTGTTTTCTTCAGGTGTTTGGTCCCAGATGGGTGAGCCGGTGGAGCTGTCTCACGTATTCTTTAGCCTCTTTCTGGGGGAATATGATTTTCCCATCCCCTGTCTTTCTTAATCCTTGAGGCGTTTCTATAGTATACCCTAGGCGATTCATGATTTGGTAATCTTCTTTAGTGTACTGGAATCCCTCAGGGCTGGTCTTTGTTTCATAGTCACACATTGCTGGCAATATTGGGGTTTCGTGGGCAGCTTTTTTTGCTGTCTGATCAGCTAACTGATTTCCTTTAGCTATCATATCTGTGGTTTTTTGGTGCCCAGGGCAGTGTATGATGGCCACCTTTTTAGGCAAATGCACAGCCTCTAATAGACTCAGAATTTCTTCTTTATTTTTAATCTCTTTACCTGCTGATGTTAGTAATCCTCTCTGCCGGTAGATGGCACCATGTACATGTGCTGTAGCAAAGGCATATCTACTATCCGTGTAGATATTGATGACTCTCCCCTCAGCTAGCCTCAAAGCCTGTATCAAAGCTATGAGTTCTGCCTTTTGAGCTGAGGTCCCTTCTGGTAGACTGCTTGCCCATACTGTTCGCTCACCATCCACTACTGCAGCCCCAGCCATCCTCTTACCTTCAACTATGAAGCTGCTACCATCCGTGAACCAAGTGGTACCATGAGGCCAGGGGGTGTCTGTGAGGTCACTTCTGACTCCAGTTTCCTCAGCCAGTATGTCTGCACAGGTATGAACAACTGGCTCCTCAGTGTTTTCAGGCAATAAGGTAGCGGGGTTGAGGAGGGCGGGTGGACCAAAGGTGATTCTCTCCATCAACAATAAGCTTTGGTAGTGGGTCATGCGAGCATTCGTCATCCACCGATCAGGAGGTTGACGGATAACACTTTCTAAGGCATGGGCAGCAATTACAGTCACCTGTTGTCCCATAGTCAGTTTGTCAGCGTCCTTGATCAGGATCGCGACTGCCGCAATGGCCTTTAAGCAGGATGGCCATCCACTGGCCACTGGGTCCAGTTTCTTTGACAGGTATGCCACCGGCCTCTTCCAGGGTCCTAAGGCCTGGGTGAGAACTCCCCTGGCTACTCCCCCTCTCTCATCTACATAAAGGGTAAAAGGCTTGGTCAGATCTGGCAAGCTCAAGGCTGGTGCTGAGAGGAGGGCCTTCTTAATCTTGTCGAAGGCCTGTTGGTGTTCTTTTTCCCATTGAAACTTTACCCCTTCCTTGGTTAGGGGGTAGAGGGGGGCTGCCAAGGTAGCAAAGCCTGGGATCCAAAGTCGGCAGAAGCCAGCAGTGCCCAGGAATTCACGTACCTGTCTAGATGTCTTAGGTACTGGAATCTGTGTGACAGTCTTCTTCCTGGCCTTGGTCAGCCATCTTTTCCCTTCTCTTAAAGAGTAGCCCAAGTAGACTACTTCTTGCTTACATAGTTTAGCCTTCTTTGCAGAGGCTCAGTACCCCAGCCAGCCCAGCTCAGAGAGGAGGCTTCTGATCCCTTCAAGGCAATCTTGATAGGTCTCTCCTGCCAACCTCTGAATATGGGGGCGAATGCCTAGTCTGGCCTCCTGGCTCATGGGGTCCTGGCGCACTGCTACTGGGGTGGCACAAGCCTTCATTTCTATCACCAGAGGCGGAATCTGTTCTGCTAAGCCCGTTCCCCCTGTTTCCGCCCAAACTTGGGGAAATTGTCTCAACCAGTCTTGTATATCTTCAGGGACTGACTTCTAGTAAATATCCGATATTCTTCTTCTAATTTTAAACTTAAAACAACTGTGGGATCTTCCTGCAAGGTGACTTCAGGCCCCGATGGGGAAAAGAAAATTTGGGCTCCCATTTTGGTAAGGAGGTCTCTCCCTAACAGGTTGGAGGGGCAATCAGGTATAACTAGAAATGAGTGGGTTACCCATCCCACACCTAAATCTACATCTCTTCAGGTAGTCCATGAATACAGTTTTTTTTTCCTGTGGCGCCCAGGACTAGGGACTTTTTGTCTTTCAATTTTCCCAAGGGTTCTAGTAACACAGAGTGTTCTGCCCCAGTATCGACCAGAAAGTCCACTGGTCGCCCCTCCACCTGTAAGGTTACCCTGGGCTCGGGGAGGGGATCCGAGCCCCGTCCCCTCTAATCTTCTTCATCTAGGGTTAACACTTTTGGGTTTCTGCCCCTCCTCTTCGGGCACTCTCGGGCCCAGTGCCCTCTCTCTTTGCAGTAGGCACATTGATCTTTGTCAAGGGGTGGTCTGCCCATGCTTCTTGTTGTCTTCTGGCCCCTGTTGCTCAGGTTCCCTACCTGCCTAGGCCCTTGAAATCCTCTTTCTTTCTCTCCTACCACTGTGGCCAAAATTCTAGATAAGTTTTTCTCCTGTCTTCTGTCTCTTCTATCCTCCCTTTCCTCTCTCTCTCTCTTCTGCCTTTCTTCTTTCTCTTCCTCTGTCTCTCTTTTGTGATACACTTTCTCAGCCTCCTTCACTAGGTCCTGTAAAGTAAAATCCTGCAATCCTTCGAGGCACTGCAGCTTCTTTTTGATATCAGAAGCTGATTGCCCTATAAATGCCATAGCTACGGCTGCCTGCTGTCCCTCAGAGGTGGGATCAAAAGGAGTATAGCACCTATAAGCCTCCATAAGGTGCTCAAGAAAAACTGAAGGCGGTTCAGTGGGCCCCTGAAGAATTTCTCTTACCTTAGGCAGATTAGTGGGCCATCGCGCAGCCCCCTTGAGACCTGCCACCAGAGCCCGGCGGTAGACAGTCAACCTCTCCCTACCTTCAGGAGTGTTGAAGTCCCAGTTGGGTCGAGTCAGCGGGAATCCAGCATCTATCACATGGGGAAGTTGGGAGGTTGCCCATTGTCTCCTAAAACATTTTTCTGGGCTTCCAACAGGATTCTCTCTCTCTCTTCCGTGATGAAAAGAGACTGCAACAGTTGCTGGCAATCATCCCAAGTGGGTTGGTGGGAGAACATGAGAGACTCTATTAATCCAGTAAGTCCTACAGGATTTTCTGAAAAGGAAGCATGGTTAGCCTTCCAATTATATATATCTGCAGAAGAAAATGGCCAATACTGCATGGGTTGGACTCCGGGGGGTGGCACGGGAGGGCCATAAACTCTAAGTGGGAGGGTTACAGTAGAATCCGGCCCATCCCCAGGAGGGGCCCCTCTATGACTTCGGGTACCTGCCGCTGGGCCCCCCGCTGCTGCTGATAAAGGGGGAGCATTGGGCCCTTCTTCTTCCCTTTCTTGCACTACCGGCTGAGCAGGTTGTGGCTCAGGGGCTGGAGCAGGTTCTGCCACCTGTTCAAGATAATACGGGGGAGGGTAAGGTTCCGGTCATTTGGGAGGGGATTCTACTTCAGGATATATTTTAGGTTTCGGGGTTCCTGCAGTTCTGCTTCTATTTAGTACCAACACTTGAAACTTTGGTTTCCTGGATTTTTGGACCCAGGGTTTTACCCACGCAAGGGGATTATCTACCAAATTCTGCCAGATCATGATGTAGGGTTGGTGGTCAGGGTGAGAATCAGGTCTTAGCTGAAAAACAAGATTCTTAACTGCAAAAATTAATTCTCTGTTAAAAGTACCCTCAGGAGGCCAACCTACATTGAAGGCCGGCCATTCAGTCAAGCAGAGGGTCTGCCATTGTCTTTTTCTAACTTCTACAGACAAGTCATGGGCCCTATTCTTGACATCCGTCCAGCGGTCCAAAGTCAGAGACAAAGGGGTTGTCACAGTCTGTCCCATTTTGGTCGTTTCTAGATACACAAAAACAGCAAGCCACAAAACGACAAAAGACGCCAACAAACACTTTCCTCCTCTCGTTTTCCACAGACACGAGAGGTAGTCAGACAGGGGAGGGTCCCTCCGTTGAATCCGCTCAAACCGGACCCTTTCCCCTTCCAACAGACGGGCGGAAAAATCCCCCGTTTCACACCCAGGGGCGTCCCCCAGGGTTGCAGCTTGTGGCCCCTGCCACGTCTGCCTTACCACAGCTTTCCGTTCCTCACGGGAGCGGCAAGCGGCTGCCAAACCGAAAGCGCTTTTCACAGACCCAGATACCTGACAGAACAAACAGGCGCTGGCACACACAGAAACTTAAGGATCCTTTGCTTACCTCCAAGTGGGTCTCTGGAGAATAGCGTGGCCGCAGATCCCGGACGAGCCCCCAAATGTAAGACCCAGAAAACAGGCCCTGCTCAGCCCCAGGATGGACGGCGACCCAAATACTCACAAGAGACCAGTCTTGATGCAAACAGCAAGAGGTTTATTGATTCCACCAGCGCGCTGGGGTCAAGACTCATAACTCATGCAGGAGCAGAGGAGTCCGACCCCGAGCAGAAATCACAGGAGGTTTTAAAGGAAAAGGGACCACAACCAGGGGGAGGTGAGGGGGAGGTCTGCTGATGATTCGATAGCAAAAATATTTCAATTAGGGTCTCACAGGGCTTTATCTTTAAGGTTTATCAGTTTGGGAAAGATTACCTAGGCACGGGTTTGCAAGCTATTGTGTCATTGTGTTCAGGCTGGTTTTTATGACTCAGGCCAAGGGTCAGAGCCTACTTAAAATTTTCCTATTCTTTCAGGTGGTTTCGGGGAAACTGAAACTCAGGCCCTCTGATTTCTGAGGCTTTCTGGGGCCTGTCATGGCGTTAGTTTGGTCCTTTCACTGTCTCAGGAGTAGCAGAGAGACCATGTGTGAGGTGAAGCTACAGTGAGGTACATTATCACAACAAAATAAGCTGGTTTCATGGATTCCTAAATTAGTGAAAAGCTGAGGTAATATTTAGGATGATTCTCAACTTCAAAATTTTGATGCAGCCTTTGCCCTTATATCAGAAGAACTAGAAGTGTTTGTTCAGGGGAAAAGGGCAATTTTTCCTGCTAGAGGAAGTTAAGGATTAAATAACTGAGAAACAATAAAAGAGACTTAGTTTCTAACTGCCCACATACGTCAGTCAGTTATTTTTTATTGGTCATCATTATAAGTTCGTGATTTTGAAACTATAATTAAACTTATTTCATTGAAACTTCTTAGTATTTAAAATACTTTATGCACTTCATGTATCAAGCTTTGTTTGAAGTTCATTTCTGTCATGCAAAGAAGGCATTTCAAAGAAAGATATTTAAATTTCAAATAGATGGTTGCAATGTTTGTACTTTCTTCAGTCATTTAAAATTCAATCCATTGTTTATAAGGTGCTGACATTGAAATGCAGGAGCAGATAGTTCTTATTCTAAAAGTATATAAATTAAATCTGGCCCTGGTCAGTAAGGGACATGCCAATATTCTGAATGTTGCCCAGACTTAACAGGAGGAGATTGTTTTAAAATGGCTTGATGCCTGTAACAAAACATGTTTACACTAAAATTCATGTAGTAGGAATGCAACCCACTTATTATTTAAAAAGTCACTGAGAGATATGGAGAAAAGGAGTGTAAATAATTTGGCTACCACAGTGTGTGCATTCACATGACCGTGTAGGATAAGGAGATAGTCCTTATTTTGTGACCTGCAATTAAGTATTAAATAATTCATTAAGTCAATGCATTATGTATAATGTATATATATATATACTTAATATAAGATATAGTAGATGTGTGGCATGATACATACTATAGTATATATATTTATACATATATATGTATATATATTTGGGGGAAAAAACAGCTACTGGATTGAGTCTCTTATTTTGGCAGTCTAGAAATGAGTTTTTAATTATTTCTCTCCCACTCCCATAATCCATTTGTCTAACAGAAAGTAGATATTCAATAAATGTGCATTGCATTGAATGAATGCTTGGTGTCCTTTTAAGTGATTCCAGAATTGTAAGAAGTGACTTGCTGTTCCTATCCACTGACATGAGTAAATTGCAAAGTAAATGGCCAAAGAAACAGAAACAGAATGTTGCATCTAGGAAAAAAATAAAAAGAATTTGACTGCATTAAAAACATAAGCAATAAGGATAACAATAATACCCCAAAGATGAGCAACTGCTCAAGGACTCATTTCCTCCTGGCAACCATCAGAAAAATCAGTACTAGAGTTGGAAGAAATAAGGCAATACAGGTTCTGTGAGAATGTCATCAGTTCTGCAGTATAAAGGGAGCCAATAAAACTAAACTACAAGGGGCTTTTAGATTTTGATTAGATTGTAGATTGCAAGCATTTTGTGAAGTTTTTGTAAAAGTAGAAATTGATTCCCCTCTAACCAAGAAATTTAATCTATGGTACAAGTCACAAAGCCAGCTGTGGGATCGTGGCTTTCCCTGCAGGATTAGTGAGCTAGAAGCAATACACCTGCCATTAGACTTCTAAAATAATCATTTAGCAAATATAATGTTAATAGGCAGGAATAAAGGTTAACAACCTTTGTTAAGGCTCTTTAGAGCCAGAATGATTCAAGTGCCACATTCATCTCCTTATTCCCTCCCCTTTTAGTCTTGTTCCATTCTGTGCTAAACAGAAATTGAGACCAGCAGGTTTTAGTTACACATTTCATTGTGCTGGTTCAAATATGCTTGTATGCGTGCAGAATATATTAAATGTATGGCATACTCTGAGCACTGTGCCAGAAAACAGGAGGTAAATATGAGAGAAATGGAACATCTTATGCTAGTGGTTATACAGCAGTGGGGGATAAAAAGTTGAATGAGGATTAAGTAGCCAGACTGAGTGGAAAAGTACCCATTTAAGATCTTGCTTTTACCCTGGGAAAGTGGAAATAATAAGTGCTCAGGAATTACACTGGGCTAAACTCTGGAGGTACATCTTCTAATAAACAACACTGTCCAGCTATTTCCTGAAATCCCCTGCCTGGGGCTGGAGTCTTTCATCAGGAAAATCATTTAGTAATATGTCCCAGAGACTGTGCAAAGGAAGAACAAAATGGACTGGAAAAAAACTACTGGAGTAAAGATCAAGGAGTAGGAAAGGCAGGAGGAGATATCCAGTGTAAGCTGTTAGTCACAGTTAACAATGGTAGCCAAAACAGAGTGGCTTGCTTCCACCATTGCCTCTTGGGAAGATAGGTAAATCCTGTCTTGGGGGTTCTTGCTGGTAACCAGCACCACAGTGTCATAGAGAATCAATGTGATTTAGCAAAGCCACACCAACAGCGAGTTAGGAGCAAGTCTGTCATGAACTCTCATTGACTTACATTGTTAACTCAAATGTTACCTTGAACAACACACAAACATAGGAGCTCTTGTTTTTTTATTTGGTAGCATAAAAAGAATAACTCCTCCCACCATGGTTTATGGGATATTGTGAGGATTAACAGATTACAATGATTTTAAAAATTCATCATCAACATTATGTTAACCTATCACTTACTGACCCTTAAAATGTCTCAAATATTGTTTCAAGCATTTTATTTGTGTTACCTTAGTGTATCAAAAAAGCCCCTATGTTTCTACTATCCCCACCAAAGAACAAGTGAAGTTACATAAAAATACTGTTAATTTTCCCCTATCATGTAGACATTAGTTTTCAAAACTATAAGTCAAAGCCAGGTGGTGTGACACTAAATCCCATGTTCTTAAACATTATGCTAGAAAAATATAAATATTTTGACATATGCTAAACAAAAGCAAGTAAAATGTAGTATCATTTCAACTGCCATGTGAAGCAGTACAGAGCAATCTAAGTTCTCATATATCTTTCATCTCCTTCATGTAGTAAAATGTTCAGCAATTAGGGATCAAGAGTAGGATATTACAGAATTGTATGTAGAACAAATACTAGCCTTAACGTCCACAGTTCTTGGTGGAACCTCTTGTTCTCAGAAGCATAGATCCTCATTACCACCTTATCATTAGCTACTCAATCCAGGGATAACTCCCCAGTAGACTGGTAGTCAGGAAGGTGTGCTTCTCCTGAATTGCTGGTTTATGTTCTCAGGGATATGATAGGCATTTTCTTTTCTCCTTTGTTTTTACTACAGGGGAGCTCAGTTCAAATGTTGCTGTCTTCCTCTAGAAATTGTACCCCATGTTATTATGTACTGCTTCCCTGGTTAGTAATTTTACCTTTGGTTTTAAATTAAATGTACATTTTATTTGTCTTCTGTCTATGTGTATTTATTAATTTATCTACTTACTAAATTAAGTACATAATTTATTTTCATGGTTGTTTTTCATTGTCCAATTTATGGTACAGATTTTTCTCTATGTTCCAGAACGGAGTAGCTCATTATTGAGTAGATATTGTTCATCAATTCTTTCCCTAATGCTGCCTTGCCAATTTTAGGTAGAAAATTTTTTTTATTTGAAATAATTGTTTTGTTTTGCTTGTGGCTACCATTTCTCATAAAGGACAGATATGAGGAAATATATCTGATTGGTCTTCTTTCTTATCAACAGGAGAAGTGTTTTTCAGTTGTAAATTTTCCAAATAGCAGATCTCAGCATTAGGGCATTTGTGATGCTTTAGCTCCCTACCAGAATCAGTGGCCTGGAGACTGTACAGGACTTTCCTGTGACTCTTCAGAAAGGAGAGTAAAGTTCTAGCATATTCATAAAGTTTTCAGAACTTTTACTCAACTTTGTGCCTTTTAGCATAATAGCCTCTAAACTCTTTCATATAGCTCAGCTACAGCTTACAGCCCAATATGCTGATCCTTATGCAAAATTTTGGGGCTTGTGTAAAGACAGACGAAGTACTAACAGCAGATTTGGATATTTGGGTACAGTCCAGAGACGGGAGAACAGATGTCAGATTGTATGAAGGGAATAAAAACAAACTGAATTTTTCTGTCAAGAGATCTTATTTATTATGAAATTATTTCTCTTTCTTTCTTTGAAATACATTATTTTCTCCATTAAAAACAAAATAAATACTCATTATAAATTTTGATGAACATAGAATATAAAAAGAAGGAAAAAGTATTCCTACTATCCAAAGTCTATTCTTCTTATTTGTATATACAAGTTTGCCCTACTATCCATATTTCTGTGTCTTGAGTTCAAGTAATGCAAATTTGGATGAAAAATTCAAATATAAGCATAGACCATGTTATCCAATATTGAGTTTCAGATATAAAGTAGTGAGATAGCAAGAGATTCATATAAAATGTTGTCTGAATTTATATAGCTTGTGAATTTGTAGAAAACAAGAAACCAGTATGCAGCATATGAATATGCATATGTAATATTACTGTAAAATATGCATTACTTTCTTTTTAAATTTAGCATCATAAGATACTTATATGCCCATTTCAACTATTGTACAGTGTTCCATAGCAGAGAATTTTTATAGTTTGCTTAACCTTTTCCCTATTCTTTAACAGTTGGTGTGTGTTTTATGCCAAAATTGATCTATAATTAAATATGTCACAGTAAATTTTGTTTTTGGTTTTGTTTTGTATCTTTCATGTTCTTTTCCAGGGATAAATTCCAAAATTAGACTGACAAGATCGAGAAATGCAACTTTTTAATGACTCCATTTACAAATTGCTTGAGGTTTTTTTGTAATGTTGGAATGATTTACACTCACAAATTCAATTATAATAGAGTCTTTTATTGTTATAACCAAGTCTCTGTTATATTTCACCCTCTCCTTTATAAGACATACATGCTGCCTTAAGTATGCATTAGTTTACTTTATTTCAATTACTGGTCAGGCAGGTTTTCCCCCTCTCCCACATATGGTTTTTAATTATGTTTCTCTCCTTTATCTTTTTAAATGAAAAGCTGACTATTAATATCCAAATTCCTACATTCATTATTTAACAATTAGTAATTCCAAAGTTGTTCAGTATGGTGTATTAAAAAATATAAAGATAGGATTTAAGAGAAGAATTTCTTTTATTTTATTAGCCTTTAATAAAGCTAGATATTTGCCATTGAGTAGTGTGAATAATTGTTTTTCTTAAAAGTAGTTCTCTCATCTCATGTCTTTTACAAAATCAATCACTTTATGACTGCGTAATAATCATTGAGATAATAGAGTGATACAGTGTTCTGAACACTCAAATAATTCGAATAGTTTATTTTTTATAGCTCAGATAAAATGTAAAGAGTGTAGAGGAATTAAATGCAAAGTATAAAAAGGGCATTACCTTAAAAAACTTCTATTTTTACTCCTATATGTTTGCTAAAGACATAAAACTGCTTATTCTTTCATATAAGTTTCTTGGGTTTCCTTATTTAAGTATTTCACAAAGTTTAAATTATCTGTGCTAAACATAGCAAAAGATATATTAGAGTTGCTTTGTATGAATTATTTATAAAAATGTACCACATGAATTTGAATATTATAAATTATGTAATATTTTAATTGCAGATGAATAACCAAAAGTTATTTCAGAAATTGTATTTATTATTAACAAAATGTAAATTCATTTGAGTTTTCCTTTTATTACTTAAAAACATTGTTTCTGCAGAGATTTCTAATTACCTTTTTGTAGTAAATTATTTTAATAACCCTGATATCCAAAAAGTTTGATTATTAAAAAAAAGTTCTAAACTGTCCCATGACACTTTTGTAAGTATAACTCCTTCTCCCTATCCTAGTCAGATCTGATTTAATTTAAAAGACCTTGATCTTTTAATTATATCTCAAATTATCACTTGACAATACATGTTTCAAACCATCTTTCTTTGATGCTGGTTGGTGAAAACTTTGTATTTATAAGTCATTAAGAAGCCATTCTATGTCATGGCCTGAAATTAATTAGAAGCCAAGTAATAATAAAATGCAATTAACTCAAAGAGTGCAAGTTTTAAAACATCATCTCATGAAAAAGAAAAAAAGCATAAAGTTAGATGGAAATAATTTTCACTCTAAGAAGGAATGTAACAGAAAGCAACCCTCGACTCCTTCAGTCCATCAATTCTTAACTTCTTCAGCCATTTTAATTAACATGTTAATAAATTCCCTTATAGATTTAATAGTAAGTGACAACTGCAAAGTGCAAGCTGAAATAAAATCTAATACAGCAAATTTGTTACTTGTACAAAATATCATTATTGTCTAGTCAACCATAACTTGCTTCCCCTCCCACCCCCCTCCGCAACTCTCTCTTTTATGGGAAAGGTTGCTATTTGGAGGACGTTTAAGCTTTAACCCCCACCTATTAAGCAGAATTAATTATCTATTTGCTTAGAAGCCATATATTAGCTCCAGTTTATCCATCCACTGGGTAAACGGTAGACAGTACATGGTCACAGTGATAGATTTGAATGCAGGCAAAAGCATCAATCAGTGTCCACAGCTGATTAGTTGTTGGTGTCGTTGACAGGCTCTTCCATCTCACTGAATGAAAGCCAGCTGATTGCTCTCACTTCTCTCTCCATTGCCTTCTAAGTCTCTGTATCCCATAGCTAATGCTAAGGTTAGAAAATTCTCTGTGTCAGCTAACAGTGAATTTCTCCCCTTTACTTAATATTACATCCACATTGGTCTACTTCAAATTACAGAATAAGGCTGGTCAACATGTGTGGTAATGTGAACCTTTTGGAAGCAATGAGTAGTATTTGGCAAAACAGTTGTGTTTTAATAATAACATCTGTTCTCCTTAAGGTAGAAAAATGACATGAAGTGTATTTCCATGGTAGAAATTAGATATGTCAAGATTAAAACAGCTGATAGTTGAGGAATAAAACATTGTAGTAGGAGGAATACATTACCCTTGTGATGAATTCAGGTTCTGAAAGTACAGTAGTAATTAGCACTATAATGATCATTAAATTTATATTTATTTCCCCTTAAAGTTAGCTCAAGCCAATCTTTTATTACTAGGATCTGTATTCAAACTCCATTATGAACTGTACCTTATCTGTGAGCCTGAAGAACAGATGGAGTGAATTTATTTGCAGGAACATCTGAGCAAGTGGAAAAGATATGAATTATGACGTTTTTGACACATACAATTGTCTAGCATATGTGCACCTCTTTTCACTACATACAAAGTCAGAAGGAATGGATCATCTCTAATCAGAATTAAGGATCACATAATCAATTTTAACTTTTATTTTTATACAGAAGTCAGGGTGATAGTATCAAGCATGAAAAAGAAATTGGGGTATGATTCAAATAACATTACAAAGATTTAGTAGCAATTGAATTCTATGTTCTACTTGTTTTCTTTTTTCTCTATCTACCAAATATTTATGTTCAATGCTTGAGATTATTCACAAATAAATATGGGTAACTGCAATCTTCAATATACAATCACACATTCCAAATTCTACCCAATAGCATATAACTAACAAAAGTGAAAATTGGGGACAAACGTAGAATTTTCAAATTTTATGAAAATTATCTTTCTTTAAAAAAATTAAAATTAAATCTAAATGTGATCATTAATTATAAATATAATCACATAATAACTGATATTGATTTTAAATTTTGTTTGAATTATCTAAACAAATCTCATTTGACAGTTTTTCTTGAGAAAGAATAGAATATTTATGCATAAACATAAATTGTATGTGAAATGTGAATAGAGAATTCAAAGTCCATGGAGACAGTGAGGCAAATATTCACCTTTGATTAACTGAGATGAGACCTTCCCAGACTGAGTTGTTCAGACGTGATGCATTATCTATGTAAGAAATTCTAGAAAAAGACAGATAATCAACAAATATCATAAAGTAATAGACAAGTAATGTTTAAATTCTAAAGAATATCTTAAAGAAAATATTATATTTATGGTTAACTTTTCTTAATTTTATTTATTTTAAATATTGTAGATAGAAGAGAGAGAGAGTAAATTATTTTATAATACAATAGTCTAGGCCAAAATCAGTATTGCAAGGATATTGCAATATTAGAACAGAATATGTAAATGTAAACATTTCATACCTGTGGTAAACTGTTAGTCAAAGGATGGCTAGATAAATAACATCGAAGTTTAACTAGATGTTTAGGACAGATTTTCCTGGGCTTCAGCCAGTCTAATAAAATAAAATATTCTTGATTAAGACCTACATAAGAAAGAAGTTTTACCCACAAATTGAGTCTAATCACTTAATTTAAGATACATAAAGTGATTATTCAGAGTCATATTCAGAAATCACTGACTAGAGAAAAGGAATTTATCTTAGAAATGTTGTCCCAACTAAGGAATTCTTTGGACCATAGTTTATGAACCTTATCCTTCTGCTCCATGGTCAGAATGCCTGACTACAATAGATTAAAAAATTATGAAACTAGATATGGACACCCTAAGAAAATGTTAACTTCCAATTTCAGGATTTTTGAACTCAAAATGGTAATTAGTTAAGGTCACCCTTCTTGCTAATATTATTTATCATGATAAATTAAGAGTCAAGAATGTGCTTCCTATTTTAAACTGAAGATGTTTTCAAAATAGAGATGAACACTTTATCACAATTTGTTTCTTGCACTACTACCTATAGTAGAGAAAAATCAGAAATAACCTGAATATCCAATAATAGAGGAATTATTAGGTATACAATGCTACATCCACTCATTGTAGTGTACTTGCCAGGGTGCCTTCAGACACCCCAGATTTGGGCCTGCAAGAGGAATTTCATTAGATATAATCTTCAGCATTACCTTGTCTCATATTAAACCCTCATGGGGGTGGTAGGGTTATTTGGCAGGAGATATTTGCCACATGTGGACAGAGAGCATTGTACAGGAGCCAAGGGACAGTCCACATGGGAACATCTCATGCCTGGCAGAATCTTGCTCTGACTAGCATTAAACACAGTTTAAGATTTCCGTGGGGTACCCAGGGTGAACTTGGAAGCCACTGCATTCTCTGAGAATATGCTGTTTTAGCTCCTACATTACATAGCCAAATACTCAAGCTCTGAGTCTTTTGTCATGGAAGAATGTTTATGTCTGTGTCTAGAGTTTGTCAACCACATTACAGTCCTATATGACACAGAAAAATTATGATGTCATTGAAATATATTTATAAAGACAAAGAAACATAATAATAAATACTTATTCCATAATGATAAGTATAAAAATGGTAGGATGCAAATTTGAGTGTATACAATTTTAAAAAAAGGATAATTAATCTTAAAAAAAGATTGAAAAACACTTTCATATGCTGTCAATTAGTGTAAAAAAGTATTTTTCATACCTCTTATTTAGCATCTGTAATGGACATAGACAACACTAAATGAAAATATACAATTTATTTATTTTTACTTAACTTTCCTCAATGATCTCACCATTTGAAGTAATAAAAGATTTTGTAAAATTTTAAAAATGTATTGTAGTTGAACTGAGCATATGATCAGGGCCATATTAAACATTGATGGATTTAGGTCAGGGATTAAAAGTGAAAATAAGACCATAGCTAGTTCCACTATATTTTTTATTATTATTATTACCTTCAGCCTCTTGAAGATATGTATGCCCTATCTACAGGCTCAAGAACTCCTTCACTGCTGCAGCGCTCATTCCAAGAGCAGAAGATACAGTAGGCTTGTTAACAACACCATCCAATAAGGCCTGAGATTTAATCATGAATCCTTACTAATGGATCATAGATGATTAGGGGTGTAAAGAATGCATAGCTTCACATGGATTAAATGCCTGGGAATGTAAAAGAGAGCTGGGACCTTTTGGAAGAATATAAAGAAGGGATTTTTTCCAATGGGAAAAGGATACCCAAATGATGCATACCAAATGCATATAACAAGGGCTATATATATTGGTACTTTTGACTTCAGACTTGCAATATTTTTTTATCACTGTAAAATTCAAACAAAAGAGAATATGAATATGTAGACAATGATTTGATAAAATAGTTATTCAGGATATTAAAGAAATCTAAGAAATCAATAAAGATAGACAAACAATCATAAAAATTACACAAGGACAATGAATAATTTACTGAAAAGGAGTCCCATAAACCCGTAAGAAAATAGTTATTTATAGTTATTTAAAGGCAAATTAAACCTTAAAGATAAACTAATTGAAATTTTAAATTTTAAAGTAAAAATGATAAATGTAAATTAAAAATTCAAATTTAAAAATTTCTTTATAATTACCTAGTAATAATACTGCATGCTACTTGCCCAAATTTTTACAAGGGAATCTGAAAATGATTTTATATTTCCAGTTTGTTAATAACAGCAAATATAATGTAATGTTATGCA
Source organism: Smutsia gigantea (assembly GCA_032199065.1). NCBI lineage: Eukaryota > Metazoa > Chordata > Mammalia > Pholidota > Manidae > Smutsia > Smutsia gigantea. The sequence goes on along the minus strand of JAVSCE010018049.1, from coordinate 93,151 downwards.
GCCATATAAAAGAATAAAACGTGTAAATATTGATATAAAATTGCAGTCAAATATGCATAATAATGCTACTAGTTCTTTTTAAATATTAGACATGAATGCATACCATATGAATGCATAAAATATTTCTAAGACAGTCATTCACTTCTAAAAGTGCTGGGGCAGAGATTACAGCATCCAGCAGACAATAGTGAAAATGGTGTGCTTGACTGACCATTTTGTCTGTCTCGGTGTTTCCCCTATTTTTTCTGATCATGTTTCACTCAAGCCCACTTTCTCACCCTTCTAAAAATATTGTAAATTATTAAATATTTTAATAAACCCTTTTAAATCTTAAGCTAGCTAGAGTTATGGTATGCAACTATGTACCATAACTGATACTGAGGCTTACAAATTATGTAACTACAACACTCATTGTCCTTTGTTTTCACAGTTCAGTTAAATAATTTGCAATGAACTGTGCTCCTCAATGTAGAGAACCGAAGTAAATAGAAATCACCATTCTTCTTCTACTGAAGCTTCTTAACTAAAATAATAGACTTACCACAAATTTGTACGGCAAATATTGGATATATAGCAGAGGATCAGCCAGAAACAGACAAGTCAAGAACAAAATGAATCCAGAATGACCAAAGATTCAACAATATTCAGAGGTCCCTTCAAGGAATGGAGATGGATATCTCTATTACTACTCATGTGAAATTAATTTATTGCTTATTGTATATAAGCATATATAGTTAGCTTTATTAAGCATTCAATTTGAAAATATAAATTCAAAATAATTAGTCATCTTTATAAAGTCATATGTTACAGAATTTCCCAAAGTGTATGCTACTTTAACATCACTGACTTAGAGTAAACTTTTTGGAATAAGGGAGCAGAGCCAAAATTATAATTGGTTGATAATATGTGGTAGGCAGAGTAGTTTTATCTTTCTGGAAAGATAGGTGATATGAAAATGAGACAAAGATTATTAATGGGGAGGACATTTGTCCAAAAGTAACATTTCATTTATTCAACAAATGTCTATATGGGTGTTCATATGCCAAAAAAGAAACCTAAATACAGACTTAGACCATTCACACAAATTAACTCAATATGAATGATAGATTTAAATATAAAATGCTAAAATATAAAATTTCTTGAAGAAAACATCAGAGAAAACAGGTTTGGTAACAAGATTTCAAACCCATGAAAGAAAAAAAATGATATATTGGAGTATATTTAAATAAAAACATGATCTTTAAGGCCATTATGAAGAATATGAATAGACAAGTAATTTACTGCAAGAAAGTGTTTGCAAAATATATATCTAATAAAGGACTAATACCCACAATATATAAAAAACTAATAAAACTCAATGATTAAAATATGCAACCCAAAAATATAATGGGCAAAAGAACTAAACAGACACCTCATCAAATGATATCTGATACATAAACATGTGAAGAGATGTTCAACATAATTTGTCAAATTAAAATGGTACACCCCTAAACATCTGTTAAATCAGTTAAAATCCCAAACCAGACAATATCAATTGCTGACAAGAATGTAGAACAACAGGGGCTCTCATTAATTGCCTGAGGAAATACAGAATCATACAGACTTTGGAGGGCAGTTTCTTACAAAGGTAAAAATAGTCTTAATATCTAATTCAGGAGTGGTACTATTAGATATTTATCCAATTAATCTGAAAACTTAAGCTTATTCAAAAACCATCATGAAAATATTTATAGTAATGTTTTAATCACCAATAACTGGAAGCAAATAAGATGTTCTTTGATAGGTGAATAGATAAATAAACTGCAGCACATCAAGTCAATGGAATACTATTTCTCACCAAAAGGCAATGTGGTATCAAGCCACTCAGAGTCTTAGAAACATCTTAAATAAATATTGATATGTGAAATAAAGCAGTATGAAAGGCTACATACTATATGATGCATTTATATGACCTCTGGAAAAGGCAAAAGTACAGAGATGGTAAATAGATCTGTAGTTGCTAGGGATTTGTGAGACAGTTGCTTTATAAGGGGATCTTTAGAGGTAGAAAAACTATTTCATATGATACTGTAATGGTGTACATTATGCTTTTATCAAAAACCTAAAGAATTTGACAGTACACAGTGAACTTTAACATTTGCCAATTAAAAGCAAATCACTTAATTGGTCAAGAGATTCCTGGATGGAATGCAGAATATGCCAAAAACATCCAACTATATTACAAATATATAAAAACAACCTCAATGAAGGAAGTGAGCAGAAAAGGTGCTGCTCTAAGTAACTTCAGAAATTGGTGGAATCTGTAAGAGAAAAGGTAAAAAACAACTGATCATACGGAGAGAACACTAGTTGATAATGTTGTTTTCCAAAGGGGTATAGGTTAAAAATTCTGAAATGTATATACATATGAAATTGAACAAATGAAACATAGATATATATATGAAATTGAACAATTAACTAAGTGGATATTTAATTGTAAAAGCTAGGTTTCTCATTGTTGGAGTGGGAGGCTATAAATAAGCATGGGGAAGGCACCAGAATGGTCCATATGGTAATGACTTTGAGTTGGAGGCATCAGCACAAACTAATTTTGGCTTAATATAGATGGTTACATATATAAATATGTATAAATACATGCGTATACACTGTTCAGCATACATGTACATATTTCCTTCCTCTGTCAGCTAAGAGTACCTAGAAACAAACACCCCAGTAGCAATGAGCATACCTAATGCTCAAATGTTAGTTTCTAACACCATTTACTTGTAAAGAAACTAGGGCTGCTTGGCTGATTTTAGGACTGGGAGGCAGTGAATATACAAGATAAGCTTGGAGAATATTGTAAGGAGATGTAAGGAAGTGTTTTCAAAAAAGAAAAAAGACACACAAACATATACCAACACACACACACACAAAGAGTAATGGGGATGTCAAAGGCACATAGCCAATGAAAAAGCTCACAATAGTCAAGTCTGGAGCAATACGAGCAACAAAATTATATGGTATTGGATTATAGCCCAAAGTATAAAAAACAATCTATGAGTAGATACTTATATAATGAGAGGATTGCATTACATACACATATATAAAAACAGATGAGTAAATGAGGAAATAAAATAAATAATAAATGAGGGAAAATGTAAATCTCCCATACAGAAGGTTTCCAAATAATTCGTATATATATACTTAGTTCTCAAGGAGGTGGAACATTACACCCCACTCCTTGTGTGCTGGCTACCCACCCTTAACTTTATTGCAGAGAAACCTGACAAGTACTACCCCAGTCAGGTGATCAACAGTAAAGTCATGTTGATAGTATAATATGCTTGACATTATGTAATCAGAATAGCCGCTTACCTCTGTGATCTACAAAATCTCATGACTCCAGTCTAATCATGAGAAGAACATTTGTCAAGTCCCAATTGAGGGACATTCTACAAAATACTTGACCAATACTCCACAAAACTGTGAAGGTCACCAAAAACAGGAAAATTCACATATACATACATATTTTTGATAATATTTATTAATATATTTGGATATATATAATGTTTAATGATATATATGGATATATATATATGCACACACATGCCTATATAAAACAAATATTTATTTCCAAATTATATATATATGGATGTATGAGTGTATCTTAAATATAATGATAACCCATGAATTTTTCTTTCTGCTAAAACATACGTAGTTGCATAGCTTTAAGTAAGATAAAAAAGAAGATGAACAAATTTCAGGGTCAGGATAATGTTCTCTTAAATAATAATTGGAAAGTGGTTTTGCAAGAATAAGAATTCCTGAAGTTTAATCTCTTCCTTTGTGACAAAATTGTTTTAAGCTTTTTGATGATAACTTTCAAAAACACCTATAATTTCTTCTCTGGTAGAGTAATGTGGACATTTTCTACAGTAGCAATTTTTCATACTTAAAGTAATGGGTTATATTTATAATCATTAAAGATACATATTTTGCAAATATTTATAAGCATACCCTGTTCTTTATAATATATATTGGAAAATATAGCAGGACAAAATTCACTTTCCTCAAAAAAATGATGAATAGTGTACATCTCCCAGTCAAACTAATTATGGTTTCAGTCATAATCAAGCCAAACCCTGAAAAATGTATCACAAATATATTGTCAACCTTATTTATAAACACACACACACCAAAACTAAACCCTACATTGGCCTTATTGTCTCTCCATGTTTCAAAGAGCCATGTAGAGATAGAAAAATGGTACTATTTGTATTTTTTTTTTGGTTTCATTAATATACAATTGCATGAGCAACATTGTGGTTACTAGATTCCCCCCATTATCAAGTCCCCACCACATACCCCATTACAGTCACTGTCCATCAGCATAGTAAGATGCTATAAAGTTACTACGTGCCTTCTCTGTGCTATACTGCCTTCCCCGTGCGCCCCCCTACATTATGTGTGCTAATCATACAGGCCCTTATTCCCCTTCTCCCTCCCTTCCCACCCAACTCCCCCCAGTCCCTTTCCGTTTGGCAACTGTTAGTCCATTCTTGGGTACTGTGAGCCTCCTGCTGTTTTGTTCCTTCAGTTTTTGCTTTGTTCTTATGCTCCACAGATGAGTGAAATAATTTGGCACTTGTCTTCTCTGCTTGGCTTATTTCACAGAGCATAATACTAACTAGCTCCATCCATGCTGGTGCAAATGGTAGGATTTGTTTTCTTCTTATGGCTGAATAATATTCCATTGTGTACATGTACTACATCTTTATCCATTCATCTACTGATGGACACTTAGGTTGCTTCCATTTCTTGGCTATTGTAAACAGTGCTGCAATAAACATAGAGGTGCATATGTCTTTTTGAAAATGGGCTCCTGCATTCTTAGGGTAAATTCCTGAGAGGGGAATTCCTAGGTGAAATGGTATTTCTATTTTCAGTTTTTTGATGAACCTCCATCCTGCTTTCCACAATAGTTGAACTAGTTTACATTCCCACAAGCAGTGTAGTTGGGTTCCCCTTTCTCCTCACCCTCACCAGCATTTATCATTCCTATTCTTTTCTATGTTGGTCATCTTAACTGGTGTAAGATGATATCTCATTGTGGTTTTAATTTGAATTTCCTGATAATTAGCGATGTGGAGCACCTTTTCATGTGCCTATTGGCCATCTGAATTTCTTCTTTGGTGAATTGCCTGTTCATATCCTCTGCACATTTTTTAATAGGGTTATTTCTTTTTTGGTGTTGAGGCATGTGAGTTCTTTATATATTTTGGATGTTAACCCCCTGTCAGATATCTCATTTACAAATATATTCGTCCGTACTATAGGATGCCTTTTTGTTCGGCTGATAGTGCCCCTGGACATACAGAAGCTTTTTAGCATAATGTAGTCCCATTTGTTCATTTTTTATTTTGTTTCCCTAGCCCGAGGAGATGCGTTCAGGAAAAAGTTGCTCATGTTCATATTCAAGAGAGTTTTGCCTATGTTTCCTTCTATGAGTTTTATGGTTTCATAACTTACAGTCAGGTCTTTGATCCATTTTTAGTTTACTTTTGTGTATGGGGTTAGACAATAATTCAGTTTCATTTTATCACATGTAGCTGTCCAGTTTTGCCAACACCAGCTGTTGAAGAGGCTCTCATTTCACCATTGTATATCCATGGCTCCTTTGTCAAATATCAATTGACCATATATGCTTGGGTTTGTATCTGGACTATCCAGTCTGTTCCTTTGGTCTATGGGTCTGTTCTTGTTCCAGTAACAAATTGTATTGATTACTGTAGCTTTGTAGTAGAGCTTGCAGTCTGGGAACATAATTCCTCCCCACCCCCAGTTTATTCTTCCTTCTCAGGATTGCTTTGGCTATTCAGGGTCTTTTGTGGTTCCATATGAATTTTAGAGTTATTTGCTCTACTTTGTTGAAGAAAGTTGTTGATATTTTGAGAGGCAGTGCATTGAATCTGTTGATTGCTTTAGACAGGGTGGCCATTTTGACAAAATTAATTCTTCCTATCCATGAGCACAGGATGTGTTACCATTTATTGTTATCTTCTTTAATTTCTCTCATGAGTGTCTCTCATGATTACAGGTCTTTCACTTCCTTGGTTAGGTTTATTCCTAGGTATTTTATTCTTTTTGATGCAATTGTGAATGGAATTGTTTTCCTGATTTCTCTTTCTGCTAGTTCATTATTAGTGTATAGGAATGCAACAGATTTCTGGGTATTAATTTTGTATCCCACAACTTTGCTGAATTCAGATATTAGATCTAGTAGTTTTAGAGTGGATTCTTTAGCATGTTTTATGTACAATATCATGTCATCTGCAAACAGGGAATGTTTAACTTCTTCCTTACAAATCTGTATGCCTACAATTTCTTTGTGTTGTCTGATTGTCATGGCTAGGACCTCCAGAACTATGTTGAATAAAAGTGGAGATAGTGGGCATCCTTGTCTTGTACCTGATCTTAAAGGAAAAGCTTCCAGCTTCTCATTGTTAAGTATAATGTTGACTGTGGGTTTGTCATATATGGCCTTTATTATATTGAGGTGCTTGCCCTTTACACCCATTTTGTTGAGAGTTTTTATCATGAATGGATGTTTAATTTTGTCAAATGCTTTTTCAGCATCTATGGAGATGATCATGTGGTTTTTGTCCTTCTTTTTGTAGATGTCGTGGATGATGTTGATGGATTTTCGAATGTTGTACCATCCTTGCATTCCTGAGATGAATCCCACTTGTTCATGGTGTATGATCCTCTTGATGTAATTTGAATTTGGTTTGCTAATATTCTGTTGAGTATTTTTTGCATCTATGTTCATCAGGGATATTGGTAAATTTTTTGCCAGGTTTTGCTATTAGAGTGATTCTAGCCTCATAGAATGATTTTGGGAGTATTCCCTCCTCTTCTACTATTTGGAAAACTTTAAGGAGGATGGATATTAGGTCTTCACTAAATGTCTGATAAAATTCATCAGTGAAACCATCTGGTTCAGCGGTTTTGCTCTTAGTAGTTTTTTGATTACCAATTCAGTTTTGTTGCTGGTAATTGGTCCTTCTGATTTTCTGTTTCTTCCTGGTTCAGCCTTGGAAGGTTGTACTTTTGTGTAAAGATGTCCATTTCTTATAGATTATCCGTTTTGTAAACATAATTTTTCATAGTGTTCTCTAATAACTCTTTGTATTTCTGTGGTGTCCATAGTGATTTTTCTTTTCTCATTTCTGATTCTGTTTATGTGTGTAAACTCTCTTCTTTTCTTTACATGTCTGGCTTGGAGTTTATCTATTTTGTTTATTTTCTCAAAGAACCAGCTCCTGCTTTCATTGATTCTTTCTATTGTTTTTTTATTCTCGATTTTATTTATTTGTGCTCTAATCTTTATCATGTCCCTCCTTCTACTGACATTGTGCCTCATTTGTTCTACTTTTTCTAGTTTCTTTAATTAGGCTGTTCATTTTGAATTGTTCATCTTTCCTTAGGTAAGCCTGTATTGCAGTATACTTCCCTCTTAGCACGGCCTTCACTGCATCCCATAGATTTTGTGGTGTTGAATTATTCTTGTCATTTGTCTTCATATATTGCTTGATCTCTGTTTTTATTTAGTCATTGGTCTATTGATTATTTCGGAGCATATTATTAGGCCTCCATATGTTTGTGGGCCTTTTGGTTTACTTTGTGTAATTTATATCTAGTTTCATACCTTTGTGATCTGACAAGCTGGTTGGTACAATTTCAATCTTTTTGAATTTACTGAGGCTCTTTTTGTGGCCTAGTGTATGATCTATTCTTGAAAATGTCCCATGTGCACTTGAGAAGAATGTGTATCCTGTTCCTTTTGGATGGAGTGTTCTGTTGATGTCCGTTAGGTCTATGTGTTCTAATACATTGTTCAGTGCCTCTGTCTCTTTACTTATTTTCTGTCTGGTTGATCTGTCCTTTGTAATGAGTCATGTGCTGAAGTCTTCTAAAATTAATGCATTGCATTCTATTTCCCCGTTTAATTCTGTTAGTATTTGTTTCACTTATGTAGGTGATATTTTGTTGGGTGCCTAGAGGCTTATAAGAGTTATATCCTCCTGTTAGACTGACCCCTTTATCATTATGTAATGTCCTTCTTTGTCCCTTGTTACTTTCTTTGTTTTAAAGTCAATATTTTCTGATACAAATACTGTAAATCCTGTTTTTTTTCATTATTAGTTGCATGAAATATCTTTTTCTATCCCTTCACTTTCAGTCTGTGTATGTCTTTGGGTTTGAAGTGAGTCTCTTGAAAGCAGCATATAGATGGGTCTTTTTTTTATCCATTCAGTTACTCTATGTCTTTTGATTGATACATCAGACATTTAGGGTGATTATCAATAGGTATGCAGTTATTGGCAGGCTTAGATTCGTGGTTACCAAAGGTTCAAGGGTAATTCCCTTACTATCTAATAGTCTAATTTAACTCACTTAGTATGCTATTACAAACACAACCTAAAGGTTTTCTTGTTTTTTTCCTCCTTTTTCTTCCTCCTCCATGATATATTAGGTATAATATTCTGTACTCTTTTCTATCCATTGATTGACTTTGGAGGTAGTTGATTTGATTTTGTATCTGCTTAGTAATTAATTGTTCTACTTTGATGTGGTTTTATTTCTCCTCTTGACAACTGTTTAGCCTTGGAAATACTTGCATCTATAGCAGTACCTTCAAAATGCACTGTAGAGGTGGTTTGTTGCAGGTAAATTCTCTCAGCTTTTGCTTACCTGAAAATTGTTTAATCCCTCCTTCAAATTTAAATGGTAACCTTGCCAGGTAGAGTATTCTTGGTTCAAGGCCCTTCTGCTTCATTGCATTAAATATATCATTCCACTCCCTTCTGGCCTGTAAGGTTTCTTTTGAGAAATCTGAGGATAGCCTGATGGGTTTTCCTTTGTATGTCATCTTTTTTCTCTCCCTAGCTGCTTTTAAAAGTCTGTCTTTATCCTTGATCTTTGCCATTTTAATTATTATATATCTTGATGTTGTCTTCCTTGGGTCCCTTGTGTTGGGAGATCTGTGCACCTCCATGGCTTGAGAGACTATCTCCTTCCCCAGACTGGGGAAGTTTTCAGCAATTACCTCCTCAATGACACTTTCTATCACTTTTTCTCTGTCTTCTACTTCTGGTACCCTATCATGGGAATACTTTTACTTTTGGATTTGTCACACATTTCTCTCAATATTCTTTCATTCTTATAGATCCTTTTTTCTCTCTGTGCCTCAGCTTCCTTGTATTCCTCTTCTTTAATTTCTATTCCATTTACCATCTCTTCTACTACATATAGTCTCCTTTAAATCCCTCCACTCTATGTTGCATTTCAGATATGGAATTTCTTAATGATTGAATCTCCATCTTAATTTCTTGAATATTTTTCTGTAAGTCCATGAGCATGTTTATGATTTTTATTTTGAACTCTCTTTCAGGAAGATTGGTGAGTTCAGTTTTATTTGGCCCTTTTTCTGGGGTTTGTGATATTTTGGTCTGAACCAGCTTCATTTGATGTTTCATATTTCTACGTGACACCTTCTGCTGCCCAGAAGCGCTAATCTCTGGAGCTACTCAGCCCCTGGAGTGAGGTTAGGGGTTGCAGGGGAGTGGCACTGGTGCCTTGGGGGAGGAAAGAGCTGTTTTCTGCTTCCTAGCTGCAGTGCCTGTCCCCAGTGTCAGATCCAGTGTGCCAAAGGTGTAAGCCCTGTGCTTTGCATCTGTAGCCGTCACAGCTGATGCCTCCCTCTGGCTAGCCTCAGGCCAGCACAGTGACTGCCATTTTGCAAGCCAGTGCCAGCTGGCCAGGAGGAAGGCGAAGCAGGCTGTGTATCACAGGGGGGGCCCTTAGAGCTGAGTAGGGAGCCTGGGGATGGAGTGCTTGAAGCTCCTCAAAGTTCCCAACCTGCTGGGCAAGCACGCCCAGACAACCTTGTCCACCTATCCCTTCTTCCGTCCAGCAACTCCATGCAATCCCCGCTCCTTCAGCATCCCTCTCACTGCTAGGAAGCCTCTCAGTCTGCCTACCTTTCCTCTATCCCAGAGCAGCCAGATATGTATCCCTGTCCTCCACAAATGGCTGGAATCTCAGTCTCTCAAGTATTCTGCCTGTCTTCGCTTTCCTACCCCACTAATTTCCAGAGCACCATGCAATGTAGGTTTGTGCCCCAAAGCAGATCTCCAGGGCTGGGTATTCAGCTATCCTAGGCTTCCACCCGCTCTCCACTCCATTTCTCTTCCTCCTGCCAGTGAGATGGGGTGGGGGATGGGCTTGGGTCCTGCCGGATCAAGGATTTGGTATGTTACCCTGTTTCGTGAAGTCTGCTCTGTTCTCCAGGTGTATGCAGTTGGTGCAGGCTTCTTTCCTATTGCTCTTTTAGGATTAGTTGTACTAACTATATTTTCATACTGTATATGGTTTTGGGAGGAGTTCTCTCTCTCACCTCTCATGTCGCCATCTTTAATTGATCTCCACTATTTGTATTTTTAACTTGACTTTCTTATTTAGAAACTGGTCACATAGGCAAGCAATTTCTCATGTGGTGTATCCTAAAGATACTTAATATCATTTCCACATTTTGCACTATTACATAATGCAGTACAAATGATGTTATTATTGATTCATAAAATTAGATCCTCTGGCCTAAATAAGATAATTGTATCTTCTCCCGCCAAATTTTACTTCAGTAAATATACCTACAACATACATTCTTTTGGAACAATTACTTCATTGTTTGGCGAAGCAAACATTTAGAAAACAAGTATTGTTAAGAACTCTATATATTGTAGTATGAGTCTGTTGAAGTATATTAAAGAAACAGAATAGGTTTTTTCCAAATGAACTAAAATAGCAGTTAATGGAGTGAGATTAATTCTTTATTTAAAACTTCAATATAGATATATTAGTGAGCTCTAACTACAAATTTCTGCAGTGACTTGTTACCAATTTATGTAATACAAAAGATGAGTCAGAAATAGGATGGTTGTTTGTTCCTAAATTTTGTTAACTTGCCAAGAAGTAAAATGTGAGATAGGGAGTGCTAAAATAAATAATTTGTGCAATTCAAGGCAATAAATTTTAAATCAGTAAATATTTATTCAATGCTTAATGTTTTCTAAGTGCTATGTCACTTTGGACTAGAATGATAATGTAATATTTAAATGTATTTCAATTTGAAATAAAAGTAACAGTGTGTTTCTGGAGACTTCAGGACAAAAATATGTTGAAAAACTTTGTTTTCCAAAATACAGTGAACAGCCTTCCTGAGGCAAACAATATACTGTGAGATATATTTCAAAGTGTTTGTGTTTCCTTAAAATGAATGAAAATTTGTGATTTGAGTTCATTATATAAGCAAAATGACAGTATGTGCTGTTTGGGGCACTTAGAACAAATAAGTATATGTTTGTATATATTTGTGTGTGTGTATGTGTTGGCATATACGCACACATGCACTTAGGGATATGTATATAATAAATAACTATATAAAATATAAATTATATAAAGCCATATATAATTGTATTATATATACAAAATATTGCTTGTATAAATAGACATAACATATAAAATTTAGGAATATTTCTAGGTTGGTTACATAAGATAGAAAACACTGCATATATCCAATGAGAAGCCAAGTGCTATTCACTAAGCTGAAAATTAAATACTTGTTTATCATACTTTCTGGTGTAGAGGGTGAATATTTCAGTTATAACATAAATTACTTCTTTATGATTAAAAGCTTTGTTCATCTTTTGTCCATCAGAGGTTTTTTTTAATATTTCACTAGTTATTCCTACATTTTTACTCAGATATTGAGAGAATTAAATAATCCTATGCATTTAAATACAAGGGCTCTGGGAAAGTAAGAATGTCTCATTTATATATTTAGAGTTAATAAAAAAAAACTTCTGGTACTTTAAAGTATTTGTCTCATCTTCAACATGGTAAAGAAGTGATCACATCCCTAATTTCACGTAAACATCAGAGCACAGGCAGTTATTGCTTACTCACCTGTTTATGGGGAATTTTCATTTTAAGAGCCAAAAGTCAGGTTCAATCAATATTTTTATTTGTGAAGAAATAAAAATTTATGATATGCTTTATAGGCAGAAATAATAACATTGCATTCAAGAATTCAAAACAACTGTTAAAAGTATGCTCAAGAATTTAAAGAATGTATGGATATAATAAAAACAGATTTGAAAACTATAACAATATTAAAAGGAACAACAACAAAGAACCCTGTGAAAAGAACCAAATAGAACTTTCCAAGAAGTTTCAGAGTAGTTAGAATTTAATATTCAAAAGGAATGACACCACCAAATGTTGGTGAAGATGTGGAACAGCTAGAATTCTTACACACTCTTGTTGAGACCATGAAATGGTTCAAGAACTTCAGACAGATTTTAGTCCACTTCTTATAAAACTAAGCATAACTATCCTGTTACTCAGCAATTCCTCTCCTTAGTATTTACTCAAGAGAAATGAAAACATAGGTTTACAAAAAATCTTGTACAAGAATACTTGTAACAGCCTTATTTATAATTTCAAGAAACTGGAAATATCCCAGGTGCCCATTAAAAGAAGAATGTATTAAAAATGTGATATATTTATACACTCATGCAAACAACAACTTGGAATAATCTCTAAAACACTATGATGTATTTAAGGAGGCTGACACTATGATTCCATTTATACTAAGTAGAGAACAGACAAAACTGGACATCAGTGAAAAAAAAGTCAGAACAGCAATTATTTCTCTGGGGTGGAGTAGGGAACCATTGTGAAGGCTAAAGGAAATTTCTTAGGAATAGAAATTTATCATATTTTTATAGGGATCTGGGTTACCAATATCATCCTTATACCGGACAAGAAGGGCCCTGTCTCAAATTCCATGCCTCAGTTGGTCCACATTATGGAGTGCCTTTTTCAAAATGGTCCTGCAGTACCATCTGGGTAAAGTGACCCAAACTCCCAGTCTCTGCATCTGTGCAGACCCTGGTCCCTATTTCCCCTTTTTGGGGGTTCTTTACAATCTTCTACCTATATATTTGGTTGAATAGATACCAAAAGATCTCCTAGATTCGTGCAATGTGGTTGTTTTATGACCCTGTGGATCTGTAAAATGGTGAGTAAATTCTCCTATTGGCCAGAGAGGCATTTCTTTCATAGAATTGAATGATATTGGGCAGTTGGAATATTTCTGATATGCTCATTTAGGATGATTCAACTTGTATGTATAGAAAGATGCCCTATAAATAATAATTATTGGGGTTGCATACCCCTAAGCTATCCTTCTGGGTTCTACAGGTGCTTTTGCGTTTGTCAAAACTTAGTGGATTCATACTTAAGATTTATGAATAACACAGTATGTTGATTTTACATCAAAAGAAATAACTGTAAATAAATATTGAACTCTAGTTGGTTTTATGCCTGCCAGTGTATTTAGGCTGGAGTATACTGATATCTGTAAATCCCTTGCTGATGCATCAAAAATTAGGATAGGGTTTTGAGCAAATAAAGAGATAGATGGATATATGTTATATATGAAGTGCAGTTAACTGTTAATAATAAGAGGTGGATATAAGGCCATTTGTGGTAAAATTCTTTAAACTGTGCTCAATGTTTGAAATGTTTCATAATAAGTTGACAATAGCATATATAATTAATATACTCAAAGATTTAGAAAATGTGAATGTAATAGTGAGGGGAAAATAAAAATAAAAGAAACTAAGATTTTGGCTGTAGTTTCTGTGATAGGCAGGATTCTAAGATGGTCTTCAAGATTCCTGCCCACTAGTGTGCACACCATGTATAATAGCCTTCCCTTGAGTGTGGTGGAAACTGTTGGTAATAGGTTACTTATCAGTTAAGTTTGACTTAATCCAAAGGAAGATCATCCTAGTTGAGGCTGAACTAATCAGAGGAGCCTTAAAAGGTGAAGGGTCAAAGAAAAATGCTCCTGCTGGCCTGGAAGAAAGCAAAATGCTGTACTGTGAACTTCCTGTGAGGCCACATGGTAAGGAACTGCAGCTGCAGGCAGCTCCTAGGAACCAAGTGTAATCTCTGGCTGAAAGTTAGTCTGGATCCAGAGACCTCAATTACACAGCTACAAGAAAATTAATTCTGCCAACAATCAGTGACTTGGAAGAGGTCCCTGATTTCAGCTGAGAATCTAAGCCTCAGCTGAAACCTTGATTTCAGCCTGGTGAATCCCTGAGCAAAGGCCCCAATTAACCTATATCCAGACATCTGATAAAAGGAAAGTATGAGATAATAAGTTTGTGTTTAAGACACACATTTTTTGGTAAAATGTTGCACAGAAATAGAAAATGAATACAATTTCCTATTGCCTCTTCTCCTAGGCCATATCAGTGGATAGGTAGGTTGGCCTCTGAATACCATTACGTACTATAAGGGACCAGGGTTCTTGGCACATTTGGCTGATTTAAGGACTGGCAAGAGGAAATAACAAGGTGACCTCTGAAAATATTGTGTGAGAAGAAAGGATGTGGTTAAAGGATGATTGAAGCATGTCAAAACTACACAGAAGAAGAAAGCTTCAAAGGGAGGAGCCTATTTAGGCATCAAATAAATACTGTTATATTGTATTATTACCCAAAGAATAAAGTAGGAAATAATTCATCCATACTTATATAAATCAATCAATAAACTGAAATGTTAATGAGGAATAAATTATTCAATAAATAAATAAAAAATATACATATTTTCAAATATCTCCCAAAATACATATTATTTACAGGGAGTAAAAGAGTAGCTACCTTAATCAGGTGATCATAGTGGATGCCATCTATATCAGAACAAATTGAAATCATGTGCCACCTGACAGGATGCAATAAGAACACGGTATTACTTCTCTGATGTCTCACTTAAGGATTCATAAATAACCTGTATTTAATTATAAAGAAACATTCAAAAAGTGATATTCTATAAATCACCAGCATATAATCTTCAAAAATTATCAATATCATGAAAGTCAAGGAAAGACTGAGGATCACATCCAGATAGAAGCAGACTAAGGATACTTGTCAACTAAATTCAATGATGATTCTTTACTGGATTATTTTACTATAAAAAATTGAGATAATGAGAAACATATGAACGGGATCAGAGGCTTACATATATTAGTAACATGTAACTGTTAATGTCTTTACTTTGATGTACCTATTTTGGTTATGTAGAAGGATATTCTTATTTATAGGAAATACACATTAACGTGTTCAGGGGTGATCATATAGCAGGTAAGCAAATTGCTTCAAAGTGATTCTGGAAAAGAAAGCTTCTAATTCTTCTTGCAATTATGCCATACATTTAGACTATTTAAATATTATTTATTACATTAAAATGTTATAAAACAGAAAGTCAAGATTAGGAAAATACATGTATAATACATATATCTATGAGAGAATGTATATTCAGAATATATAAAGAACTCTTTGTAATCCAAAATAAGATGAATAACAATACAATTTTTTTAAAAAGATTACAATAGACAATTCACAAGAAAAATATTTTAAAAGCCAAATAACCACATGAAAAGATGCTCAATGTCATTAGTCATCAAGGAAATGCAAATATAATGAGCTATCACTGTTATCACTAGACACTGACTACACTCCCACTAATGGCTGACATTTCTTAAATGTCTGACAGTTCTAAGTATTGGGGTAGGTGTGGAGCACCTGTAATTTTTATGCACTGCTTGTTTTATCTTTGAAAAATAATAGGACAGTGTCTTATAAACTTACATTTGCTATGTGACCCACTGATTCCATTCCTATGTATTTACCCAGAGAAAATGAAAAATCTTCATCTACTCTAGAGCCCATACACAAACGTTCATAACTGTTATACCATACTAACCCAAAACTGAAGAGGGCACACATGTCAACAGGTGAATGGATTAACACATTGTGGTGTATTAATATGATGGCATATGTAGTGAACAATAAAAGTAAGCACATTATTTATTAATAGAGTTATTCTGATGAATCTCCAAGTTATTGTGTTGGGTATAAAAAGCCAGAAATAAAAAGCACTCATAAATATGCTTCCATTCATAAAATCCTGAAAAGGGAAAACAATAGTGGCAGAAACAGATGACTGGTTTCTGTGCTAGTGTGGGTGGGATTGATTGCACTGTGGCATGATGGGACTTCCTGGGTTTATGGACATGTTCCATAAAATGATTGAGATGGTGGCTACCTGAGAGTATATAATTGCCAAACTCATCAAAATACACAGGGAAACTGGTGTATCTTATTGATGTAACATGTATGTCAAAATATATATATAAAGAGAAAAAAAAAGTAAGTGCTAAATCTAATATAGCCTAAAAATCAAAATAGATTATATAGGTCATACGAAATTAGTCCTGAAATTCACATATTAAAAGTCTGTGGTTTTGTTATTTCTTTCTCAGAAAGGGACTAAAAATATGTCTCCATTTTAACTTTTGCAGGTGTGTAGTCCCTGCTGGATGCACGTTACTCATCATCATTCATAGACCTCATTTTAGGGCTTAATCTTACTCATCAAATGTGATCATCTTGCCATCACTTGACATTAGTACAGAACTACAGAGTAAACCTTTGTGCAAAGTTAATAGATTTTCCTGTTAATGTAATGATGCATCTGATACTCATGGATAATTTAATAAAGAAAGCAGATTACCTTTTTATGTTTTTTATTAAGGCTTTGCTGCTTTCTCACAATCTGGTTAGAACTCCTGCTGGTAATGAAAAACCTTTGGCAACAAAATTTGCAGTAAGAGTATTTACATTTCCAGATAGCTTAGCCTAAGAGCATTTAGATGAAATTAATTTCCATCAGTGTGCATGCTTTAGCATTTATCCCTCTTAAATGAAAGTGACAATGTGTCAAGGTCTATTGGAAATTTGCCTTTTAAGGTTTAAAAAGCCAACATAGAAAAGGTAATGAATAATATTATAAGTGAAAAATGCATACCAAAGGACTTACTAGAATTCCTTCAGAGAGACACAGAAAAAGAGAAAAAAGCAGTTGTATTAATTAGGGCCTTTAGTATTTTATAGAATATCTATTTAAGTCTTATCGATTATTACGTAGAAACTGATATATTTGGATTTTTTTACTTATGTTTATTTCATTTTATTATTGTAATTTAATTAAAAAAATAGTCAGTTTCAAAAAGCATTATGACCAGCTCTAGTCTCTTTAAAGTAATTTTATTGTACAATTTTTTTAATATAACAACTGATACTTGTATTATCATTTCCCTTTTTCAAGCCCTCAAAGTAATTTCCCTTGTTTCCTATTTTTTTCAAAAAGATGATTCCCTCTTGGTGGCTCAAAGTGAGATAGCTAGAGGCTGCTTTCACAGTCAGTGGTTACCTTCGGTCTGCTTGGTTGAGCAGCAGAGATTGGAATTGCAAGCAATTATCTTTTTCCTTTTTTGTAGTTTTCCTATAACTGCTGTTTACCAGATTGGAATCATTGCTTTCTCTGTCCTCACACACATCTCTCCTGATCTTAGAGACTACAACCATATGTCTGACAACACAAAGAAAGTAATAGTAAGACTTTGTTCCAAATGTTCACCAAATATTGAGATAAAAAAAATGCAAAACACAAGTTTTAAAAAAGGAAGCCAACAGAACTCTGTCAGTCAGGAAAATTAAACTCTTATTTCCTGTCTTATAAATTCATTTCTTAGAAAGATAGTTTGGTGTGTTGTCTGTCTCTGGGTGGGGAACAAGAAGGATGAAAGAGGAAAAGAAGTCAGGTTGAATAATATGGCACAATAACTGAAGAAAAAAAAATAACTAAAAACAACCAGTTTAATTTAATTGGAAGATTTTAAAAAACTAACATGGATTTTGAAGATTCTATCTATCTATCTATCTATATAATTGAAGTATAGTTGATGTAGTTATATTGGTTTCAAGTATACAACAGTGGTTCAGTAATTAACCATACTGTAAAATGCTCATGCCCTTTAGTGCAGTTACTATCTCTCAACATAGGAACATGTTACAGAATCATTGGCTATATTCTCCATGCTGTAAAACCATCACCATGACCAAATTATATTATGATTTATGATTGAGATTTTGTGCCTCTTTATCCCCTCACATTGCCCTACCCACCCAACCCAACCCCTCCCCCATAGCAACAACTAGTCACTTCTCAGTGACTATGAGTCTACTGCTATTTAGTTCATTTTGTTTTGTTTTGTTTTTATATTCCAAAAATAAGTGAAATTGTACGGTATTTGTCTTTCTCCACCTAGCTTATCTCACTGAGCACATACCCTCTAGGTCCACCCAATTGTAATAAATGCCTGGATTTCTTTTTTTTTTTCAAATACCTGAATAATTCCATTATGTATATGTACCACATCTTCTTTATCTATTCACCTGTTAACAGACACCTTGGTTGCTTCCAATTCTTGGCTATTGTAAATAATGCAGTATTAAACATAGGGTTGCATACATCTTTTCAAGTCAGAGACGTTGCTTTCTTTGGGTAATCCTAGAAATAGAATTACTGGGCCATTTGTATTTCTATTTTTTTTTATAATTAGGTATCATTAATCTACAATTACATGTGCAATATTATGGTTATTAAACTACCCCCTTCATCAGGTCCCCCCCACCAACCCCATTACAGTCACTGTCCATCAGCATAGTGAGATGCTATAGACTCACTATTTGTCTTCCCTGAGTTGTACTGCCCTCCCCGTGTCCCCAAATATTACATCTGCTAATCGTAATGCCCCTTTTCCCCCCTTATCCCTCCCTTCCCACCAATCCTTCCCAGTCCCTTTCCCTTTGGTAACTATTAGTCCGTTCTTGGGTTCTGTGAGTCTGCTGCTATTTAGTTCTTTCACTTTATTTCTTTGTTCTTATGCTCCACATATGAGTGAAATTATTTGATACTTGTCTTTTTCGGCTTGGCTTATTTCACTGAGCATAATACCCTCTAGCTCCATCCATGTTGTTGCAAATGGTAGGATTTGTTTTCTTCTTATGGCTGAATAATATTCCATTATGTATATGTACCACATCTTCTTTATCCATTCATATACTGATGGACACTTAGGTTGCTTCCATTTCTGGGCTGTTGTAAATAGTGCTGTGATAAACATAGGGGTGCATACGTCTTTTTCAAACGGTGCTGCTGCATTCGTCGGGTAAATTCCTAGGAGTGGAATTCCTGGGTCAAATTGTATTTCTATTTTGAGTTTTTTGAGGAACCTCCACACTGATTTCACAATGGGTGAACTAATTTGCATTTGCACCGGCAGTGCAGGAGGGTTCTCTTTTCTCCACATCCTCACCAACATTTGTTGCTGTTTGTGTTTTGGATGCTGGCCATCCTCACTGGTGTGAGGTGATATCTCATTGTGGTTTTAATCTGCATTTCTCTGATGATGAGCGATGCGGAGCATCTTCTCGTGTGCCTGTTGGCCATCTGAATTTCTTCTTTGGAGAAATGTCTATTCATGTCCTCTGCCCATTTCTTAATTCGATTACTTGCTTTTTGTTTGTTAAGGTCCGGGAGTTCTTCATATATTTTGGATTTCAACCGCTTATCGTATATGTCATTTATGAATATATTCTCCCATACTGTAGGAACTCTTTTTGTTCTACTGATGGTGTCCTTTGCTGTACAGAAGCTTTCCAGCTTGATATAGTCCCACTTGTTCATTTTTGCTTTACTTTCGCTGGCCTAGGAAGATATGTTCATAAAGAAGTCGCTCATGTTTATGTCCAAGAGATTTTTGCCTATGTTTTTTTCTAAGAGTTTAATGGTTTCATGACTTACATTCAGGTCTTTGATCCACCTTGAGTTTACCTTTGTGTATGGGGTTAGACAGTAATCCACTTTCATTCTGTTACATGTAGCTGTCCAGTTTTTCCAACACCAGCTGCTGAAGAGGCTGTCATCTCCCCATTGTATAACCAAGGCTCCTTTATCAAATATTAATTGACTGTAAATGTTTGGGTTAATGTTTGGATTTTCTATTCTGTTCCACTGGTCTGTGGGTCTGTTTTTGTGCCAATACCAAATTGTCTTGATTACTGTGGCTTTGTAGTAGAGCTTGAAGTCAGGGAGTGTAATTCCCCCTGTTTTATTCCTCCTTCTCAGGATTGCTTTGGCTATTCGGGGTCTTTTCTGGTTCCATATGAATTTTAGAATTATTTGTTCCAGTTCATTGAAGAAAGCTGTTGGTAGTTTGATAGGGATTGCATTGAATCTGTAGATTGTTTTAGGTAGTATAGCCATTTTGACAATATTTATTCTTCCTAGCCAAGAGCATGGGATCCATTTCCATTTGTTGTGTCCTCTTTAATTTCTCTTAGGAGTGTCTTGTACTTTTCAGAGTACAGGTCTTTCACTTCCTTCGTTAGGTTTATTCCTATTTATTTTATTCTTTTTGATGCAACTGTGAATGGAATTGTTTTTCTGATTTCTCTTTCTGTTAGTTCATCATTAGTGTATAGGAAAGCAACAGATTTCTGTGTGTTAAGTTTGTATCCTGAAACTTTGCTGAATTCAGATATTACTTCTAGTAGTTTTGGAGTGGAGTCTTTAGGGTTTTTTATTTACAATATCATGTCATCTGCAAATATTGGCAATTTGACTTCTTCTTTACCAATCTGGATGCCTTGTATTTCTTTGTTTTGTCTGATTGCTGTGGCTTGGACCTCCAGTACTATGTTGAATAACAGTGGAGAGATTGGGCATCCCTGTCTTGTTCCAAATAATAGATGAAAAGCTCTCAGCTTCTCGCTGTTAAGTATGATGTTAGCTGTGGGTTTGTCATATATGGCCTTTATGATGTTGAGGTACTTGCCCTCTATACCCATTTTGTTGAGAGGTTTAATCATGAATGGATGCTGAATTTTGTCAAATGCTTTTCCAGCATCTATGGAGATGATCATGTGGTTTTGTTCTTCTTTTTGTTGATGTGGTGGATGATGTTGATGGATTTTCAAATGTTGTACCATCCTTGCATCCCTGCGATGAATCCCACTTAATCATTATGTATGATCCTCTTGATGTATTTTTGAATTCGGTTTACTAATATTTTGTTGAGTATTTCTGCATCTACGTTCATCAGGGATATTGGTCTGTAGTGTTCTTTTTTGGTGAGATCTTTGCCAGGTTTTGGTATTAGAGTGATGCTGGCTTCATAGAATGACTTTGGAAGTATTCCCTCCTCTTCTATTTTTTTGGAAAACTTTAAGGAGAATGGGTGTTATTTCTTCTCTATATGTCTGGTAGAATTCAGAGGTGAATCCATCTGGTCAGGGGTTTTGTTTTTGGGTAGTTTTTTGATTACCGATTCAGTTTCATTACTGGTGATTGGTCTGTTCAGTTTTTCTGTTTCTTGCTTGGTCATTCTTGGAAGGTTGTATTCTTCTAAGAAGTTGTCCATTTCTTTTAGGTTTTCCGGCTTGTTTGCATATAGATTCTCATAATATTCTCTTATGATTCTTTGTATTTCTGTGGGGTCCGTCGTGATTTTTCCTTTCTCATTTCTGATTGTGTTTATGTGTGTAGATTCTCTTTTTCTCTTAATGAGTCTGGCTAGGGGTTTATCTATTCTGTTTATTTTTTCAAAGAAGAAGCTCTTGGTTTCATTGATTTTTTCTATTGTTTTATTGTTCTCAATTTTATTTATTTCTTCTCTGATCTTTATTATGTCCCTCCTTTTGGTGACTTTGGTCCTCATTTGTTCTTCTTTTTCCAATTTCAGTAATTGTGTCTTTAGACTATTCATTTGGGAATGTTATTCCTTCTTTAAATAGGCCTGGACTGCAATATACTTTCCTCTTAGAACTGCCTTTGCTGCGTCCCACAGAAGTTGTGGCTTTGTGTTGTTGTTGTCATTTGTTTCCATATATTTTTTTATTTCTGTTTTGATTTGGTTATTAACCCATTGATTAATTAGAAGAATCTTGTTAAGTCCCCATGTGTTTGTGAGCCTTTTTGATTTCTTTCTAACATTTATTTCTAGTTTTATACCCCTGTGATCTGAGATGTTGTTTGGTAGAATTTCAATATTTTCGAATTTATTGAGCTTCTCTTTGTGGCCTAGTATGTGGTCTATTCTGGAAAATGTTCCATGTGCACTTGAGAAGAATGTGTATCCTGCTGCTTTTGGGTGTAGAATTCTGTAGATGTCTGTTAGGTCCATCTGTTCTAGTGTGTTGTTCAGTGCCTCTGTGTCTTTACTTATTTTCTGTCTGGTTGATGTGTCCTTTGGAGAGAGTGGTGTGTTGAAGTCTCCTAAAATGAATGCATTGCTTTCTATTTCCTCCTTTAATTATGTTAGTATTTGTTTCACATATGCCGGCGCTCCCATATTGGGTGCATATATATTTATAATGGTTATATCCTCTTGTTGGACTGACCCCTTTATCATTATGCAATGTCCTTTTTATCTCTTGCAACTTTCTTCGTTTTGAAGTCTATTTTGTCTGATACAAGTACTGCAACACCTGCTTTTTTCTCCTTGTTGTTTGCATGAAGTATCTTTTTCCACCTCTTCACTTTTAGTGTGTGTATATCTTTGGGTTTGAGGTGAGTCTCTTGTAAGCAGCATATAGATGGGTCTTGCTTTTTTATACATTCTATTACTCTGTGTATTTTGATTAGTGTATTCAGTCCATTTACATTTAGGGTGATTTTTGAGAGATATGTACTTATTTCCATTGCTGGCTTTAGATTCATGGTTACCAAAGGTTCAAGGGTAGCTTCTTTACTATCTAGCAATCTAACTTAACTTTCTTGATAATTTATTGTAAACACCGTCTGATGTTTCTTTATTTCTCTCCCTTCTTATTCTTCTTACTCCATTCTTTCTATACTAGTGTTTTATTCTTTGCCTTCGGTTAGTATTTGGATGGTCTGCTTTCTTTGCTATGATTTTATTTTCTCTGGTAACATCTTTTTAGCCTTAGGAGTGCTTCCCTCCAGAGCAGTCCGTTTAAGATATCGTGTAGAGGTGGTTTATGGGAGGCAAACTCTCTCAACTTTCGCTTACCTGGAAATTGTTTAATCCCTCTGTCATATTTAAATGATAATCGTGCTGGATACAATATTCTTGGTTTGAGGCCCTTCTTATTCATTATGTTAAATACATCATGCCATTTTCTTCTGGCCTGTAAGTTTTCTGTTGAGAAGTCTATGATAGTCTGATGGGTTTTCCTTTGTAGGTGGTCTTTCGTTCTCTAGCTGCCTTTAATACTCTGTCTTTATCTTTATTTGCCATTTTAATTATTATGTGTCCTGGTGTTGTCTTCCTTGGGTCTCTTGTGTTGGGAGATCTGGGGGCCTCCGGGGACTGCGAGACTACTTCCCTCCCCAACATGGGGAAATTTTCAGCAGTTATATCTTCAAAGACACTTTCTATCCCTTTTTCTCTCTCTTCTTCCGCTGGTACTCCTATAATGTGAATATTGTTCCATTTGGATTGGTCACACAGTTCTCTTAATATTCTTTCATTCCTAGAGATCCTTTTATCTCTCCCTGCCTCAGCTTCCCTGTATTCCTGTTCTCTGATTTCTATTCCATTAACAGTCTCTTGCATCTCGTACAGTCTGCTGCTAAGCCCATCAATCACTTGTCTCAATTCTGCATTGTCTTTCCTGACTTCCCTCACTTCCTCCATCAGATCTTGCATATTTCTCTGTACATCCGTCAGTACGGTCATGACTTTTGTTCTGAATTCTTTTTCAGGAAGGTTGTGCATTTCCATCCCTTCATGTTCCCTCTCTGGTATTGTCTGGGATTGGGTGAGCTTTGTTTGTACCATATTCGTCTGTCTTTTCGTGGCAATAGAAGTGGTCGCTGGTAGGTGCCACATATGTCAGCTGGGCTCTTTAAGACTTTTAAAAGAAAAAGAAAAAAGGAAAAAGAAAAATAAAGAAAAGAAAGAAAAGGGAAAAAAAGAACGTAAAGAAAAAATAGAAAAGAAAAGAAAAAAGAAAGAAGGAAAAAAAAACGCCCACCGGGAGTAGATTCTGTGGGGATGCTGTCGTGGCGCTGTTGCTCCATTATTCCGCAGCCATGGCCATGCCACTCCGCAGGGCCCTTTGTAGCTCTGTCCAGGGTGGGAACGAATGGGAGGCTGTTGATCTCTGTGGGAAGTTTGAGTGCGGCTACTCTTTCCCAGTCGCCAGTCAAGGGATCTGAAATTCCCCAGGACTCCTAGCCTGCTGAGCAGAGTGTGCTTGGACGATCCTGGGCCCTTGTCTCTTTAACACCACTAAAAAAAAACGCACGGGCTTTTTTTTTTGTTCTGGTAGCTGGCTGCGATGACCCAGGTGCGTTTCCAAGCTCAGATCTTGCACCCTCTGTCTCTCCAATCTCCGATACACCAAGCAATGTTTTTCAGCGCTCCCGGCGCAGATCACCAGGGCTGGTTATTTCATGTGCCTGTACTTCCACTCCTCCCAGCTCTGAATCCTCTCCTCCCGCCGGTGCACTGGGGTGGGGTAGTGCTTGGGTCCCGCCGGGTTGTGGCTCCGTATCTTACCCGCCTCACGGGGTGCTGAGTCCTCTCAGGTGTAGATGCAGGCTGTGTGCTGTCCTGTGTCTTCTAGTGTCTTTTTTAGGAATAGTTGTATTTGTTGTATTTTCATAAATACAAATGATTTTGGGAGGAGATTTCCCCTCCCCTGCTCCTGCCACCATCTTCCCGTAGCCCATCTGTCTTTCTTGTTTGCAAAAATGTCTGTTCAGGTCCTCAACACATTTTTTTAATTGGTTGGGTTTTTTTTGGTGTTGAGTCCTATGAGTTCTTTATGTGTTTTGTATGTTAACCCCTTATCAGATAAATCATTTACAAATATATTCTCCCATACTATAGGTTGTGTTTTTGTTCTGTTGATGGTGTCCTTTGCTGTACAGAGGCTTTTTAGTTTGATGTAGTCCCACTTGTTCATTTTTATTTTGTTTCCCATGCCTGAGGATAGTTGTCCAGGAAAAAATTGCTCATGATTATGTGTGTGTATATATATATATATATTATGCTGAACTACTAGAGTCCAATTTGGGGTAACTATATATTTAACTTGAAATAATGTACATGCAACACATGTGACATGAATATAAAGTGCCATAGACAAAACACTACAGGAACACATCTAGATGCCAATACAGGGAGTTTTGGCTGTGTATTATTTTCTTTGAAGTGCTAAAATCCATTTCAGCTTAGATCTCAGAGAAATGGAAAAATAACTCTTTCCTTCACTGCATATCAGGAAGTATGCAGTTAGCAAAACAATGATCATAATGTTCACAAATGTTTATAGACATTAGCTGTGGTACCCAGCATATAGAGTAAATGAAAGAGATAAGAAAATGTCACCAGGAAGCAAATCAGTGTAAGATATTCCGTGGCACATAACAAAGCTTACAAAGTGAATTTAGATCTTTCTCTTTAAATACAGAGGCAGAGGTTAAGTTTTCTGTTGCAAGAAAATATGATTGCAGAAGAGACCTCATGTAAATTTAGTAGAACCTAAATATGACTGAAATAAGAGAAATCCAAACTAAACAACTAGGACTGCTTGCTTACTCTAAATAATGTAGATATCTCCACTGGTCCTTTTTGTGAATATAAACTGGAAACTTATTTCAGGAAATCATTATTATATATCTTCCATTTATCCATCCAAGTGTTTTTTTTTTTTGAGCTAGATAATGCCAGCTATGTCTTCTAGATGAAATCTTACACAAGATAGGTAAAGTTCTTTTCTCCAAGGAGCTTACTTTTTCTGTTGGAGGTTACACCTGTTAATTCTAAACAAATGATGAATACAGTCTTGAAGTTCCTCCCAGCTTGACTAAACATTAGACATGCTTCTTGCCTTAAGGCCTTATCTCCCTTTCTTTAGAACATTTACTTTAGAAAACATAATTATAAATTTTTGTCTGCCTGTTTGAGATGTACATCTTTTTAAAAGTCTCTTGCTGACTTTACACCCAGGATTATCTTTCTTAAGGACCTGGTGCCAGCCCTCTCAATGTAATCACCAAAGATAACAACACTTCTACCCCCTAGGTTTTGGTGGGGGGCCAAACTTCAATGGACTCCTTTACAATAAGTTCTAAAACTACCTCCAGTCATGAATGTAATTAAAAGTTTCCTTCCTTTTGGGTAAAACCAATTAATAAACACTGATAGCCTAAGAGCTCTTCATTACTCTAGCAAACTACCAGAAGCTAGAGGAGAAGCATGAAAAAGTGTCTTCCTCATCACCCTTACAAGGAAGTAATCCTGCTGACGCCTTGATTTCAGATTTCTAGCTCCAGAACTGTAAGCTAAAAAATTTCTGCTGTTTAAGCTACTCAGTTTATGTTTCTTGTTACAGCAACCATTGCATACTAATACATAATAATACACATGCCTAACTGATTTTTTGTGAGGATTAAATGAGAGCATAATGATATGGTAACATATAGGCAATAACTTTATTATCATTGTTTCTGAAGTTTCAAACAGGATGATTGGCCTGATTCATTTGTGTAAACTTCACTGAATCCTTTTAACAAATTAGGAATGAAAACTAAGCAATTCGATGTTCAGAATGAATTATCATCAATGTTCAAAAATGTAAGAAGATCTTAATGAGACATGTTAACTCTGTTACTCAATTCTGAATTTTCCATGGATTCTCTATTTGTAGCATAATTTGTTTTTCTAATTTTAATAATTTCAGCTGTATTGTAAAAACAATGATCTCAGCTCTGTTTAAAAGTCTTTAAAACATTTACATTAATGTTAGCAGGCTGGATAATCAAAATATTGCCAATCATAAAACATTTATAGTTAGAAAGAATACACACTAACATAGAAGAATAAATTTCTTAGGATGTAATTCAAAGATTTTTAACCATACAGAACCAAAGGTATTCATCAAGTAGTTCTTATGATTTTTAAATTACATTATTACATTGACTATGCTTTTTATTTCTATACATATAATAAGACTTAAAACCAACTGTAGAAGTAAATGAATTCTTGGTTGCTGAGATGACATGTTATGAATAATCTTTGAGTTGTACAGAATTAGGAAGGTGACCTTAAATATGAAAATAATAATGAATATTTGCAAAAGAATATAGGAACAACAAGAATATAAATAAGAAAAGGGAATGCATAGATTTTACTTATTTTCTGGAAGAAAATAAGAGACAGCCACAGTTGGAATAGTTTTTCAAGAAGTATTTTGATCTCTTTGGGAAACGAATTTATTAGTCACAATTTCATCATTCAATGGCGCTTAGGTACTCTACATGTCACTTAATAGCCCTTAACTGACAACAGTGATCACAGATTTATTAAAATCATTCTGACATTTGGGCTTCAGAAAAGGAGAAAACAAAGTATATAGAGCAAAGCTCTGATACACTTTTGCCATTTTTAATAAACTTTCACTGAATAACCGATTAGAATATGTATAGTGAAATAGTGGCTCTCAATAAGCTTATGATGAAGTTAAATGAAAGCATAATTTTATCCCCTTTGAAAATGGAAATCTGCACATTGTTTTAAAAAAGAGATGCATTCCAGCCAAATTTTCTTTACTGCATTTTGTTCTTTACAAAATCAAAATTCAACAGTGTTCCGAAAAAGTATATAAAGGTTGAAAGAGTGCCCAAAGGATTACTTAGAATATAAATACAAGCAATTTAAGGATTTATTCTCTATTGGCAGTGAAAAAAATGCATAGGCAATGTATAAAATCACAAACTCCATGGACAGAAGTTATATACTCATGATACTACAGAGAATTAGAGCATTGAAATAGAAAATTACCTCACTCCTTGAAGTAAATTCAAGATCAAAGTTAAGATATACATTCACATTGCAAAATGAACAACAAAATTCTACATTCCTCTGGAAAACAATTCGTAGCCAGACTGACCCATAGTAATGTTTATGGTAGGTTTTATAGTAATTAACATTTCTTTGACAACTTGAAAGGTAACATATTTATTTATGCTAAAAAATAAAGATAAAATATAAAGCAATTAAGTAATGTTTGTGTTCTTTAGACCAAATTGGAAGAATGAGTTTCACATGCTAATTGATGTGCTGAATAGTATACCACAGATTTATCAATCATTTGTAATAATCCTTGGTCAGTGTCAAATTCCAATATGAATATATTTTGTTATATATTAATTAATATTTATTTTAATATGTGAAAAAAGTTTAGTTCCATGGAAAGAAAGAAAAAGTGATAAATTGTCCTATTCAAAAAAAAGAGTAAATTTTGTATGTTTTAAATAATTTGGAGGATCTGGGAAGATGGCGGCATGAGCAGGGCAGAGGAAATCTCTTCTCAAAACCATAAAATCTATGAAAATACAGCAAATACAACTACTCCTAAAAAAGAGACCAGAATTCACAGGACAGCGCACAGCCTGCATCTGCACATGAGAGGACTCAGCACCCTGCAAGACGGGTAAGATATGGAGCTGAGACCTGGTGGGACCCAAGCACTCACCCACCCCAGCGCACTGGTAGAAGGAGAGGATTCAGAGCCGGGAGGGAGTGGAAATATACCCTGCAAAATAACCAGCCCCGGTGATCTGCACCGGGAGTGCTGACACACATCAC
This sequence comes from Smutsia gigantea, assembly GCA_032199065.1. Lineage (NCBI taxonomy): Eukaryota > Metazoa > Chordata > Mammalia > Pholidota > Manidae > Smutsia > Smutsia gigantea. The sequence goes on along the minus strand of JAVSCE010018049.1, from coordinate 64,506 downwards.
GTGGTGCATCGGATATTGGAGAGGCAGAAGGTGCAGGTGGTTTTGAGCTGAGAACATGCCAGGGATGTGCAGCCAGCGCCCCGGGACAAGAGAAAAGTACGTGCTGTCTTTAGCGGTCTTGGAGAGGTGGGTGGCCCAGCGAGGTAACACAATTGCTCCAAAACACTCAGAACAGTGGGCTGGGAGTCCTGAGGAATTTGGGACCCCTTGGCTGGCGACTGGGTAATGGTAGCCACACTGACACCTTACACAGAGAACTACAGCCTCCCATTCTTCCCGCCCCGGCCAGAGCTACAAAGAGCAGTGCAGCCGCAGCTGCGGAATAGTGGAGCAACAGCGCCACCTACAGCATCCTTACAGAAATCACTCCCGATGGGCTTTTTCTTATACGTACTTTCTTTTCTTTCTTTTTTTTCTCTTTTCTTTCTCTTCCTCCTTTTTTTTGTTTGTTTTTGTTTATGTTTCTCCTTTTTTTTTTTAAGTCTTAAAAAGCCCAGCTGACATACATGGTACCTACCAGCGACCACTTCTATCACCTTGAAAAGACAGAGGAATATGGTAAAAAGATCACCCAGACCCAGACAACCACTGAGAGAGAACCTTAAGGGATGGAAATGCACAACCCTCCTGAAAAAGAATTCAGAATAAAAGTCATAACCATGCTGATGGATCTACAGAGAAATATTCAAGAGCTGAGAGAGGAAGTGAGGGAAATCAGGAAAGACAATGCAGAAATAAGAAAGCCATCGATGGGCTTAGCAGCAGACTGGACGAGATGCAAGAGACTGTTAATGGAATAGAAATCAGAGAATAGGGATACAGAAAAGCTGAGGCAGAGAGAGATAAAAGGATCTCTAGGAATGAAAGAATATTAAGAGAACTGAGTGATCAATCCAAATGGAACAATATTTGCATTATAGGAGTACCAGAGGAAGAGGAGAGAGAAAAAAGATAGAAAGTGTCTTGGAAGAAATAATTGCTGAAAACTTCCCCATGCTGTGGAAGGAAATAGTCACACAGTCCACAGAAGCCCACAGAGCTCCCAACACAAGGGAACCAAGGAAGACAACACCAAGACACATAATAATTAAGACGGCAAATATCAAAGATAAAGACAGAGTATTAAAGGCAGCTAGAGACAGAAAAAAGATCACCTACAAAGGAAAACCCATCAGACTATCATCAGACTTCTCAACAGAAACCTTACAGGCCAGAAGAGAACGGCATGATATATTTAATGTAATGAGAGAGAAGGGCCTCGAACCAAGAATATTGTATCCAGCATGATTATCATTTAAATATGATGGAGGGATTAAACAATTTCCAGACAAATGAAAGCTGAGAGAAATTGCCTCCCATAAAGCACCTTTACAGGACATCTTAAAGGAACTGCTCTAGAGGGAAGCACTCCTAAGGCTAAAAAGACAGCACCAGAGAAAAGAAAATGATAGCAAAGAAAGCAGAACATCCAAATACTAACTAAAGGCAAGGAATAAAATACCTAGTATATAAAGAATGGAGGAGGAAGAATAAGAAGGGAGAGAAATAAAGAAACATCACACGGTGTTTACAATAACTTAACAAGAAAGTTAAGTTAGATTGTTAGAGTGTAAAGAAACAACCCTTGAAAATTTGTTAACCACGAATCTAAAGCCAGGAATGGTAATAAGTACATATCTATCGATAATCATCGTAAATGTAAATGGACGGAATGCACCAATAAAAAGACATAGAGTAACAGATTGGATAAAAAAACAAGACCCATCTATATGATGCATACAAGAAATTCACATCAAATGCAAAGATATCCCCAGATTAAAAGTGAAGGGATGGAAAAAGATATTTCATGCAAACAACAAGGTGTAAAAAGCAGGTGTTAACAGTACTTGTATCAGACAAAATAGACATCAAAATGAAGAAAGTAGCAAGAGATAAAGAAGGACATTACATAATGATAAAGGGGTCAGTCCAACAAGAAGATATAACCAATATAAATATATATGGCCCCAACATGGGAGCTCCAGCATATGTGAAACAAATACTAACAGAATAAACGGAGGAAATAGACAGCAATGCATTCATTTTAGGACACTTCAACACACCACTCACTCCAAAGGACACATCAACAAGAGAGAAAATAAGTAAAGACACAGAGGCACTGAACAACACACTAGAACAGATGGACCTAACAGACATCTACAGAACTCTACACCCAAAAGCAACAGGATATACATTCTTCTGAAGTGCACATGGAACATTTTCCAGAATAGACCACATACTAGGCCACAAAGACAACCTCAGAAAAGTCAAAAATATTGAAATTCTACCAACCAATTTCTCAGATCATAAAGGTATAAAACTAAAATTAAATTTTAGAAAGAAAACAAGAAGGCTTACAAATACATGGAGACTTAACAACATTCTCCTAATTACTCAATGGGTTAACAACCAAATCAAAACAGAAATCAAAGAATATATGGAGACAAATGGCAACAACAACACAAAGCCATAACTTCTGTGGGACGCAGCAAAGGCAGTTCTAAGAGGAAAGTATATTGCAATCCAGGCCTATTTAAAGAAAGAAGAACATTCCCAAATGAATAGTCTAAAGACACAATTACTGAAATTGGAAAAAGAAGAACAAATGAGGCCCAAAGTCACCAGAAGGAGGGACATAATAAAGATTAGAAAAGAAATAAATAAAATTGAGAAGAATAAAACAATAGAAAAAATCAATAAAACCAAGAGCTGGTTCTTTGAAAAAAATAAACAAAATAGATAAACCCCTAGCCAGACTCATTAAGAGAAAAAGAGAATCTACACACATAAACACTATCAGAAATGAGAAAGGAAAAATCACGACGGACCCCACAGAAATACAAAGAATCATAAGAGAATATTATGAGAATCTATATGCTAACAAGCTGGAAAACATAGAAGAAATGGACAACTTCTTAGAAAAATACAACCTTCCAAGAATGACCAAGCAAGAAACAGAAAAACTGAACAGACCAATCACCAGCAATGAAACTGAATCAGTAATCAAAAAACTACCCCAAAACAAAACCCCTGACCAGGTGGATTCACCTCTGAATTCTACCAGACATATAGAGAAGAAATAACACCGATTCTCCTTAAAGTTTTCCAAAAAATAGAAGAGGAGGGAATACTTCCAAAGTCATTCTATGAAGCCAGCATCACTCTAATACCAAAACCTGGCAAAGATCTCACCAAAAAAGAACACTACAGACCAATATCCCTGATGAACGTAGATGCAGAAATACTCAACAAAATATTAGTAAACCGAATTCAAAAATACATCAAGAGGATCATACACAATGATCAAGTGGGATTCATCGCAGGGATGCAAGGATGGTACAACATTTGAAAATCCATCAACATCATCCACCACATCAACAAAAAGAAGAACAAAACCACATGATCATCTCCATAGATGCTGGAAAAGCATTTGACAAAATTCAGCATCCATTCATGATTAAACCTCTCAACAAAATGGGTATAGAGGGCAAGTACCTCAACATCATAAAGGCCACATATGACAAACCCACAGCTAACATCATACTTAACAGCGAGAAGCTGAGAGCTTTTCATCTATTATTTGGAACAAGACAGGGATGCCCAATCTCTCCACTGTTATTCAACATAGTACTGGAGGTCCTAGCCATAGCAATCAGACAAAACAAAGAAATACAAGGCATCCAGATTGGTAAAGCAGAAGTCAAATTGTCACTTTGCAGATGACATGATACTGTACATAAAACACCCTAAAGACTCCACTCCAAAACTACTAGAACTAATATCTGAATTCAGCAAAGTTTCAGGATACAAAATTAACACACAGAAATCTGTTGCTTTCTTATATACTAATGATGAACTAACCGAAAGAGAAATCAGAAAAACAATTCCATTCACAGTTGCATCAAAAAGAATAAAATACCTAGGAATAAACTTAACGAAGGAAGTGAATGACCTATACTCTGAAAACTACACGACACTCCTAAGAGAAATTAAAGAGAACACTAACAAATGGAAATGGATCCCATGCTCTTGTCTAGGTAGATTAAATATTGTCAAAATTGGCTATACTACCTAAAGCAATCTACAGATTCAACACAATCCCTATCAAAATACCAACAGCTTTCTTCAATGAACAGGAACAAATAATTGTAAAATTCATATGGAACCACAAAAGACCCCGAATAGCCAAAGCAATACTGAGAAGGAGGTATAAAACAGGGGGAATTATGCTCCCTGACTTCAAGCTCTACTACAAAGTCACAGTAATCAAGAAAATTTGGTATTGGCACAAAAACAGACCCACAGACCAGTGGAACAGAATAGAAAATCCATACCTTAACCCAAACATACACAGTCAATTAATATTTGATAAAGGACCCTTGGATATACATAGGTAAATGACAGTCTCTTCAGCAGCTGGTGTTGGCAAAACTGGACAGCTACATGTAAGAGAATGAAACTGGATTACTGTCTAACCCCATACACAAAGGTAAACTCAAGGTGGATCAAAGACCTGAATGTAAGTCATGAAACCATTAAACTCTTAGAAAAAAACATAGGCAAAAATATCTTGGACATAAACATGAGCAACTTCTTTATGAACGTATCTCCCCGGGCTAGAGAAACCAAAGTGAAAATGAACAAGTGGCACTATATCAAGCTGAAAAGCCTCTGTACAGCAAAGGACACCATCAGTAGATCAAAAAGACATCCTACATTTTAGGAGAATATATTCATAAATGACACATCCGATAAGGGGTTGACATCCGAAATATATAAAGAACTCATGCACCTCAACAAACATAAGGTAAATAAATCCAATTAAGAAATGGCAAAGGACATGAGTAGACACTTCTCCAAAGAAGAAATTCAGATGGCCAACAAGTGCATGAAAAGATGCTCCACATCACTAATCATTAGAGAAATGCATATTAAAACCACAATGAGATATCACCTCACACCAGTGAGGATGGCCAACATCCAAAACACAAACAACAACAAATGTTGGCGAGGATGTGGAGAAAAGGGAATCCTCCTACACTGCTTGTGGGAATGCAAATTAATTCACCCATTGTGGAAAGCAGTCTGAAGTTTCCACAAAAAACTCAAAATAGAAATCCCATTTGACCCAGGAATTCCACTCCTAGGAAATAACCCTAAGAAAGCAGCAGCCCAGTTTGAAAAAGACAGATGCACCCCTATGTTTATCGCAGCGCTATTTACAATAGCCAAGAAATGGAAGCAACCTAAGTGTCCATCAGTAGATGAATGGATAAAGAAGATATGGAACATATCCACAATGGAATATTATTCAGCCATAAGAAGAAAACAAATCCTACTATTTGCAACAACATGGATAGAGCTAGAGAGTATTATGCTCAGTGAAATAAGCCAAGCTGAAAAAGACAAGTACCAAATGATCTCACTCATATGTGGAGTATGAGAACAAAGAAAAAAACTGAAGGAACAAAACAGCAGCAGACTCACAGAACCCAGGAACTGACTAATAGTTACTAAAGACAAAGGGACTGGGGAAGATGGGTGGGAAGGGAGGGATAAGAGGGAAAAGGGGGCATTACGATTAGCAGATGTAATGTTGGGGGTGCACGGGGAGGGCTGTACAACTCAGAGAAGACAAGTAGTGATTCTATAGCATCTCACTACGCTGATGGACAGTGACTATAATGGGGTTGGTGGAGGGGACCTGATGAAGGGGGTTGTTTAATCACCATAATATTGCACATGTTATTGTAGATTGATACCAAAATAAACTATTAAAAATAAATAAATAAATAAATTTCTAAGTGGTTTGACTGCTCCATATAATATACATTGTCTATTTCACTTTTATTATCAAATCGTTTGCACCAAAAGATTTAGAGTGAATCTTTCACATGCACACAAATTCCCTTTAGTTGAAACATAAGAAGTATCAAATAAAATACTAATGCTGAGAAAAATTTCATCACTTAGCTAATGTCCTTTGTCTTATATTGTTTCAATTAATTGGCTTTAGAGCTTGATATTAGGTCTTTGTATGCTTCAGTTATTGTTTTCTTCCTATAGAATCTGGACATCAGATCAATAGCTTGCACTTGATTTTTTAGACTTACATATAAATCTGCTGAAAAGGGAGAAATTTAACCCTTGGTCTTTAAAATGTATAAATTAGTTTTCAGAGACATGTAACATAGAATATACAAAGAATATACATACCTTTCTTGGGTGTTTTTTTTTCATCATTTTTTAGGGTAATAATATTCTTTTGCCTGTATGTGTGTTTACTGATACACGTCTTACATATTTATCTAAAGACTTAAAATATATAGTTTTGGAAGAAACTTTAGAGCAATACCAATCTGGATAAGTTAAAATGGTAGATAGGCTGTATGGTATCTTTTATTTACTATGAATTTTCTAATAATATACTTCTTTAAACCAAATATCAAAATTAATATTTTAATTATTTTATTTTTAAATGTCATAAATAAAAAGGTAGGCAAAGAGGATTTATTTCCAGAGATTGGAGTCAAATATTACTATAATAATAATATTACCCTTTTAAGATGATATCTCCATTATCAAATCAATATGGAGTAAAGAAGAATTTTGTTTCTTTTGGAAACTGGAATTCTTTAAAGAAAAAAATACAGAAAATTACTTTCTCTGGATATCAAAGTGAAAACACAAAAATTACATTGTTAAAATTTTTTTTTCAATTCCATAAATTATTTATAGACCCAGGTTATTCCTACACAAAGTTAGGCCCTACAAATAATATATCCTGGTCCAAAATAAAATGTGTTTGGATCCTAAAATACAGAATAGTATAGAAGTGTAAAATTCCAAATTACTGTCTCTTTCTTTAATCCAGCATTTGATATACCCTATAGGTAAACTACTTAATTGTTTAAAAGAATATTAACAAAACATTCATGTCTATTTGACTTTTTTCTGTCAAACTGAGGAACACCGTTGATCATGCAAAATCTAATTTTGGTTTTTGAGTCTATGGAAGTTGAGGTGAAGTTGTTACCTACCATAATTGCTACCATAATTGGCTATTCCAAATGTGTTTCTTACTTCAGAAGCTAAGCATTTGGTGGTGGGCTCTTCATCGCTGTGTTAGGTCATGTCACATTCTCCCAAGCAAGCACATCAGAGCCCATCAAATTAAAGTACATTTTATTTCTTCACTCAGGAAAGGAGAGATCTCAGTGAGAGTACCCAGGCCTTGAATCATTGAAATAAATCACTTCTATTCTCTCCCACCTCCTAGGTACTATGAAGAAATGATTCAGTCTTTCATGAATGAGACCTATCAATATTGAAAATTTGCTGACAGGGGCACTATATTCAGCCATGTATTTTGAGAGCTGTACAGCTCCAGGGGTAATATTTTACATAAACCATGATGAAAATGGCATCCACTGGAGGTGTTAAATGCAGCAGCCTCATTTTTTTTTCTGTGTGAGGCTTGTCAAGAAAGACATGATGGTACACTCCAATACTGATTGGGATGTAAAAAACTCACAATAGAATGGTGCTACCACTTTTGTAACAGGACAAGTAAGCAAAAAAATCAGGTTCACAAAAATCAAGAGTTGAAGATGCAAAAAAATCTAAAGGAAATGAATTCTAGAAAGTAGCATGCCCTTCCTAAGAGAAAAGAGATCTGTAGCTGATTTTATTCCTGGTAGAGTATCAAAATGAGGAAGATCTCACCAGATATGGAAAAGGAGAAACAAGTCAAATTGTAATGAATTTAATGTCTGTGAGTTAGGATCCGAGGGTTGCTGTTGGGGTCTTGAGCGACACAAAGAGCAAAGAAGACCATGGAAGTTATCATGGAGGGTGCTCCAAAGAAGCCACTTTATTCTGCATAAAGCTGTAATTTTTATACTGCCATAGTGGTGACTCATGGTTGCATAAGCATTGAAAATGTGTATGCATGTGGCCTTCATGGCCAGGTGTCTGCCCTTCAGGGCCCTTATCTAGCTCCTTACTCATGGGTACAACATGCTGTGTTTTGAAGGTTTCATGGACAATTCCAGGCATATCCGGGTGAGGCAGTGGACAGCTGTCCTCATAGAACAGTTAAGAAAGTGGTGGGGGGCATTACCTACACTGTGCTTGGGTGGGAATGATGTAACCCCAGTCACAAAGCAAGTCTGCATATGTCAACATTCCCATGGGCTTTCTACTGTGCATGAGGATGGGATGCTGAGGCCTAAAGGCATATGGGAAACAGTTCCCACACCCCAAGGGCAGACAAGACTGTAATCATGTGGAAGGCAGCATATTCTCAGGTGTCAGGCATGGTGTGCGTGTCAGGGGAAGGTGCAGGGCAAGTTAGAGCTCCAAGGAACAAGACTATTCCCCAAACTGAAGGAAGACAGCTTTTTTGTGTGTAAGGCAGTGAAAGATGGGGGTGGGGGAGAGAGGAAGGAAAGAAAGCAAAGAGAGATCTTCCATGATTCAGAAAGCTAGTATATGGACAATAAAGTAAGAGGGCATGCCTGGCATCCTGTTTTTTCTTAGATCCCAAGATACGTTGGAGGGATATCTCTGTTCTGCCCACGAAAATATTTAAGGCTACTGATGAACTAGATTTTAGCTGAAACTAAATGTAATTTTCTCGGTTTCAGATTAGATTGACTCAGGTCCCCATATGAGTGGACACTACAGTAAAAGCAACATGATATTTTCTGTTGACAGCTATTTTTAATCATAATTTAATTTCTACTGTTCTTTTCACTACAATATCCAATTCATAGTTCTAACAATATATGAGATAGCTGTAGATGACTGTGGGTGACCAATATTAAAGAAAGAGAACATTGAATTAAGGAGACCCAAAGATGACCAAGCTGTCAGAAATACTCAATAGAGCCTTTAAAATAACTATAAAAAGAGATTATTAAAGTACTTACTAAAACACTGGGCAGCATACATGAAGAGAAAACTATATAAAAATGTGTCTAATGAAATAACTTGAGTGGGATTCAAGATGGTGGCATGAGAGGTGAGATAGAGAATTTCTCCCAGAACCACATGAGTGTGAAAATATAGTTAATGCAACTAGCCCTAAAACAGCAACAGGAAAGGCTGCACCAGACTGCATACAGACCTCATGAACAAAGCAGACCTCACGAGACAGGGTAACAGATGAAAGCCTTGATTGGGTGGGACCCAAGCCCTTTCCCCACCTCAGCTCACCAGCAGGAGGAAGTGAAACAGAGTAAGGAAGGGTAGAAAGCCTAAGACTGCTGAACACCCAGCCCTGGAGGTCTGCTTTGGAGCAAAAACCTGAATTTTGTGGTGCTCTGGAGGTTGGTGGGATTGAGGAGCAGGGACAGGCAGAGTGACTGACAGATTGAGATTCCGGCCGTTTGTGGAGGATGTGGATCTGTGTCAGGCTGCTCTGGGACAAAGGAAAGACAGGCGATCTGACAGGCTTCCTAGCAGCCAGAGGGCTGCTGAAGGGGTGGGGTTTGCACAGAGCTTGCTAAGTAGGAGAAGGGATAGGTGGACAAGGTTGTCTGGGTGCATTCTGCCCAGCAGGTTGGGAACTTTGAGGAGCTTCAGGCGTTCCCTCCCCCTGGCTAGCTACTCAGCTCCGAGGCTTACCACTGTGACATGCAGCCTGCTGCACCTTACTCCTGGCATGCCGGCACCTGCTCACAAAGCAGCAGTCACTGCGCTGACATCAGGCCAGACAGAGGGAGGCCCCCACCTACAATAGCTAGAGTCGCCAAGCACAGAGGCTTACACAAGTGTGCTCGGCCCACTGGCTCTGATACTAGAGACAAGCACTGCAGCCTGGAATGAGGAAACGGCTCTTTCCTCTGCCCAGGCACCAGCACTGCTCCCCTATAACCCCCAATCTCACTCTAGGGGCTGGTCAGCTTGAGAGACTAGAGTTTCTGGGCACTAGAGGGCACTGCATAGAATTATGAAATGTCAAAGGAACCTGGTTCAGACCAAAATCTCACAAACCAAAGAAAAAGGACCAAATGAAACTAAACTCACCAATCTTCTTGAAAGTGAGTTTAAAATAAAAATCATTAACATGCTCACGGAGGTACAGAAAAATATTCAAGAACTCAGGGATGAATTTAAGATGGAGATTCAATCGTTAAGAAATACAATATCTGAAATGAATCATACAGTGGAAGGATTCAAAAGTAGATTAGATGTAGTAGAAGAGATGGTAAATGGAATAGAAATTAGAGAAGAGTAATACAAAGAAGCTGAGGCACAGAGAGTAAAAAGTATCTCTAAGAATGAAAGAATATTGAGAGAACTGTGTGACCAATCCAAGCGAAACAATATCCACATTATAAGGATAACAGAACAAGAAGAGAGAGAAAAGGGGACAGAAAGTGTTATTGACAAGGTAATTGCTGAAAACTTCCCCAATCAGGGGAAGGAGATAGTCTCTCAAGCCATGGAGGTGCACAGATCTCCCAACATAAGGGACCCAAGGAAGACAACATCCAGACATATAATAATTACAATGGCAAAGAACAAGGATAAAGACAGAATTTTAAAAGCAACTAGAGAGAGAAAAAAGATCAGCTACCAAAGAAAACCCATCAGGCTATCCTCAGATTTCTCAACAGAAACCTTACAGGCCAGAAGGGAGTGGCATGATATATTTAATGCAATGAAGCAGAAGGGCCTCGAACTAAGAATATTCTACACCACACAGTAATCATTTAAATTGAAGGAGGGATTAAACAATTTTCAGATAAGCAAAAGTTGAGAGAATTTACCTCCCACAAAGCAACTCTATAGTGCATTTTGGAAGAACTGCTGTAGAGGGAAGTATTCCTAAGGCTAAGTAGATGTCACCAGGGGAAATAAAACCACAGCAAAGTAAAACAACTCATTACTAAGCAGATGCAAAAGAAAATCAATGACCCCCAAAATCAATCAAGGGTTAGACAAAGAGTACAAATTATGATACCCAACATATAAAGAATGGAGGAAGAAGAAAAAAGAAGAAAAAAAAGAACCTTTAGGTTGTGTTTGTAATAGCATACAAAGTGAGTTAAATTAGACTGTTAGACAGAAAGGGAATTACCATTGAACCTTTGGTAACCACAAATCTAAAGCCTGTAATGGAAATAAGTACATACCTATCGATAATCACCCTAAATATAAATGGTATGAATGCATAAATCAAAATACAGGGTCACTGAATGGATAAGAAAAGGAGACCTGTCTATATGCTTCCTACAAGAGACTCACTTCAAACCCAAAGACATACACAGACTGAAAGTAAAAGGATGGAAACAGTTATTTCATGCAACTAATAGGGAGAAAAAAGCAGGAGTTGCAGTAGTTGTATCAGACAAAATAGAATTCAAAACAAAGAAAGTAAGAAGAGAAAAAGAAGTACATTACAAAATGATAAAAGGGTTAGTCCAACAAGAGGATATAACTAATATAAGAATCTATGCACCCAACAATCACCTACATATGTTAAACAAATAGTAACAGAATTAAAGGGGAAAAAATAGAATGCAATGCATTCACTTTAGGGGACTTCAATACACCAGTCACTCCAAAGGATTAACCAGACAGAAAATAAGTAAAGAGACAGAGGCACTAAACAAAGTATTAGAACAGATTAACCTAACAGACATCTACAAAACACTGCATTCAGAAGCAACAGAATACGCATTCTTCTCAAGTGCACATGGAACATTTTCAAGAATAAATCATATATTAGGCCACAAAAAGAGCCTCAGTAAATTTAAAAGGATTGAAATTGTGCCAACCAGCTTGTCAGATCACAAAGGTATGAAACTAGAAATAAATTAAACAAAGAAAACGAAAAAGCCCACAAACACATGGAGGCTAAATAACATGCTCCTCAATAATCAATGGATCAATGACCAAAATAAAAACAGAGATCAAGCAATATATGGAGACAAACGACAACAATAATTCAACACCCTAAACTCTGTGGGATGCAGTGAAGGCCATGCTAAGAGAAAAGTATGTTGCAATACAGACCTACCTCAGGAAGAAGAACAATCCAATATGAACAGTCTTAACTCACAATTAACGAAACTAGAAAAAGAAGAGCAAATGAGAACCAAAGTCAGAAGAAGGAGGGGCATAATAAAGATTAGAGCAGAAATAAATAAAATCAAGAAGAATAAAAATATAGAAAGAATCAATGAAAGCAGGAGCTGGTACCTTGAGAAAATAAAACAGATAAGCCACTAGTCAGAATTATCAAGAAAAAGAGAGAGTCAACACACATAAAAAGAATCAGAAATGAGAAAGGAAAAATCACTACAGACATCACAGAAATACAAAGAATTATGAGAGAATACTGTGTAGGATTATTTGCTAACAAACTGGATAACCTAGGAGAACTGAACAACTTCTAGAAAAAATACAACCTTCCAAGGCTGACACAGGAAGAAAAAGAAAATCTGAATAGACCAATTACAAGCAATGAAATTTAATTGCTAATCAAAAACTACCTAAGAACAAAACTCCTGGACCAGATGGTTTTTGCTGAATTTTATCAAATATTTTGTGAAGACCAAATTCCCATCCCTCTTGAAGTTCTCCAAAAAGTAGAAGAGCAGGGAATACTCCCAAACTCATTCTACGAGACCTACATCACTCTGATAACAAAACCAGGCACAGACACTACAAAAAAGCGAATTACAGACCAATATCCCTGATGAACATAGATGCAAAAATACTCAACAAAATATTAGCAAACCGAATTCAAAAATATATCAAAACCATCATCCATCATGATCAAGTGGGATTCATCCCAAGGATGCAAGGATGGTACAACATTAGAAAATCCATCAACATCATCAACCACATCAACAAAAAGAAAGACAACAACCACATAATCATCTCCATAGATGCTGAAAAAGCATTTGACAAAATTCAACATCCATTCATGATAAAATCTCTGAACAAAATGGGTATAGAGGGCAAGTACCTCAACATAATAAAGGCCATATATAGCAAACCCACAGCCAACATTATACTTAACAGCATGAAGCTGAATGCTTTTCCTATAAGATTGGGAACAAGACAAGGATGCCCACTCTCCCCACTTTTATTCAACATAGTTCTGGAGGTCCTAGCCATGGCAAACAAACAACACAAAGAAATATAAGCATCCAGATAGGTAAGGAAAAAGTCGAACTGTCCCTGTTTGCAGATGACATGGTATTGTATATAAAAAACTGTAAAGAATTCTCTTGAAACTACTAGATCTAAAATCTGAAGTCAGCAAAGTTGCGAAATACAAAATCAATACACAGAAATCTGTTGCATTCCTATACACTAATGATGAACTAGCAGGAAAAAAATCAGGAAAATAATTCCATTCACAATTGCATCAAAAAGAATAAAATACCGAGGAATAAACCTAACCAAGGAAATGAAAGACATATACTCTGAAAACTACAAGACACTCATGAAAGAAATTAAAGAAAATACCAATAAATGGAAACACATCCCATGCTCATGGGTAAGAATTAATATTGTCAAAACAGCCATCCTTCCTAAAGCAATCTGTATATTCAATGCACTCCCTATCAAAATATCAATAGCATTCATCAATGAACTACAGGAAACAGTTCTAAAATTCATATGGAACCACGAAAGGCCCTGAATAGCCAAAGCAATCCGAGAAGGAAGAATAGAGTTGGGGGAATTTCACTCCCTGAGTTCAAGATCTACTACTAAGCCACAGTAATCAAGTCAATTTGGTACTGGCACAAGAACAAACCCATAGACAAATGGAACAGACATAAACCCAAGATATATACCCAAGCATATATGGTCAATTAATATATGATAAAGGAGCCATGGATATACCATGGGGAAATGAGAGCCTCTTCAACCGCTGGTGTTGGGAAAATTGGACAGTTGCATGTAAGAGAATGAAACTGGATTATTGTCTAAACCCATACAAAAAAGTAATTCAAAATGGATCAAAGACCTGAATGTAAGTCATGAAACCATAACACTCTTAGAGAAAACCATAGGCAAAAATCTCTTGGACATAAACTTGAGCAACTTCTTCATGAACATATCTCCCAGGGCAAGGGAAACAAAAGCAAAAATGAACAAATGGGACTATATCAAACAAAAAAAGCTTCTATAAGACAAAGGACACCATCAGTAGAACAAAAAGATATCCTACAGTTGGGAGAATATATGCATAAATGACATATCTGATAAGGGATTGACATCCAAATTATATAAAGAGCTCACACAAATCAACAAACAAAAATAAAATAAGCCCAATTAAAAAATGGGCAGAGGAACTGAACAGACACTTCTCCAAAGAAGAAATTCAGATGGCCAACAGGCACATGAAAACATGCTCCACAACCCTAATCATCAGAGAAATGCAAATTAAAACTACAATGAGATATCACCTCATACCAGTTAGGATGGCCAACATCCAAAAGACAAACAACAACAAATGTTGGGGAGAATGTAGAGAAAGGGGACTCCTCCTACACAGCTGTTGGGAATGTAAAATATTCAACCATTGTGGAAAGCAGTATGGAGGTTCCTCAAAAAACTCAAAGTAGAAATACCATTTGACCCAGGAATTCCACTCCTAGGAATTTACCCTAAGAATGCAGGAGCCCAGTTTCAAAAAGACATAGGCACTCCTATGTTTATCACAGCACTGTTTACAATATCCAAGAAATGGAAGCAACTAAGTGTCCATCAGCAGATGAATGGATAAAGAAGAAGTGGTACATATACACAATGGAATATTATTCAGCCATAAGAAGAAAACAAAACCTACCATTTCCAACAACATGGATGGAACTAGAGGGTTTTATGCTCAGTGAAATAAGCCAGCAGAGAAAGACAAGTATCAAATAATTTCACTCATCTGTAGAGTGTAAGAACAAAAAAAAACTGAAGGAACAAAACAGCAGCAGACTCACAGAACCCAAGAATGGACTAAAAGTTACCAAAGGGAAAGGGATTGGGGAGAATAGGTGGGAAGGGTGGGATAAGTGGGAAAAGGGGCATTACGATTAGCACATATAATGTATGTGGGGGAGAACACGGGGAAGGCAGTATAACACAGAGAAGGTAAAAAGTGATTCTATAACATTTTCTATGCTGATGGACAGTGACTGTAATGGGATTTGTGGTGGGAACTTGATAATAGGGGGAGTCTAGTAACCATAATGTTGTTCATGTAATTGCACCTTAATGATAGCAAAATAAAAAATGTGTGTCTAATGAAACTGCTATAAATGAAAAAGTTACTTGAAGAATTGTAACTCTGGGGGGGAAATATTTTCCCAGCCTGGGGCAAAATACCTTTGAAACCAAAATCAGTCAAAGGGATAAATAAAGTAAAAGAAACCCATTTATTGCTTACAAGCAGTCGTCCGTTTCTGCTCGCCCGTGTCTCTTATGACCCAGCTGCAAAAAAGGGAAATATTGTAATTTTATCCTCAGCAGAACTGACCAAGAAGAGAAGAGCATCAATCAATTTCAATGCAGTTAAACAGAAATTACCCAAACTGAAGCACTGTGGTTAAAATTGCAATATTTCCAGAATCTCCTATATGCCTTAGTGCATCTCTATATCCATAGGTGTTTCCAAGTGATGGAGAGTAGTCCATCTCTATATCAATAGGTAATACAAGGGGGAGCTGGGTATATCTGAACCAGAGAAGTTGGGAGGAGTCCCTTTTTCATAGGTAATTTGTTTCAAAGGTAATTTGCCCCGGACTGGGAAAATATTTCACCCCCAGAGTTACAAGCACAAAGAAAAAAAGAGAGTGGGAGAAATGGAATAGAATATTCAAGGTCTGACAGAAATTACCAACTGATCTAATATTGGTATAACTGAGTGCCAGAGGAGAAAAAGAGAATGGCACAGAAGAAATATCTGAATAAATAATTATCAAGATTTTTCCAAAATTTAATATAAGACATTAATCAAGAGATCTAAGAAGTACAGTAAACCCAAGCAGGATAAATACAAAGAAATGGAAAAACATTAAACTGGTAAGAGAAAAAGTCATCACATAATTCTAAACTCAATAATAACATCTTCAAAATTGAAAGGCAATAAAGACAATTTTACGCAGTTGAACCTAAGAAGCTGAGAAAGTCCATATGCAGCAAGACTTCATAGCAAGTATTTAAATAATTTTTGTAGATGAAGGTAAATGGCACCAAGTGGAAATTCAGATTTTCATAAAAGAATGAAAAGCATGATAATGCATAAAATTGTATGATAAACATTTATATGCACATATATATATATCTTTGTGTGACATACATCTATGACTGTACACATATACACACACAATATTATACTAATAACATTACATATACATATACATAGATGTGTGTACATGTATGTATATGTATACATGCATTTAGACATGTATGATTACTGATTCCTTAAAGCAAATTGCACGTTTATAGCATAAATTAAAGTAAAATGCAAAATAGTGAAAACAATGTTCATGGAGGTGATATAGTATTTACTGTTACAGGGGTTTTTTTTGTGAAGTAATACACTATCATTTGAATGCAAACTATGATAAATAATAATTACACAGTGCTCTCTCTAGAGTAATTACTACAAAGCAGACCAACAACAAAATGTCAAGTCATTCACAAAACAGAATCAGAAATTCTAAAAAAAATTATTTCAATAGGTGACAAAAATATATTTGACAAAACTTAAGGTAAAACAGCTCAGTGAATTTGGAAAATAATGGTATTTTTATCATTATTATAAGGGACATCTTTTTTTTTTAAGTCAGATAACATCGTGTTTAATAGGGGAATGTTGAATACTTCCCTTAAGATGCCAAACAAGGCAAGGATGACCACAATAATCCTTTCTAGTCAACATTGTACTAAAGTACTAGCCAGTCCATTAGAGCAAAGAAATGAGAAAACAAGCATAACATTTGAGATGGAAGAAGTGAAATTATCATTAGATTATATATCAGATATTGTCTTAATTGTTGCCTCACAGAGGGCAGGATCAACATTCTACCCCAAATTTTGTTTGAATACCACACATGCAGTATAGATTAATACATCAGTTAAACTATTTATTAATCATGGAGAGAACAGAGAAGACTCCCAAGCAGGTCTATTACGTGTCTTTAAAAAGCAGGGAAAACGACTAGCTTTGGTTTTCATTATTAATATAACTTCTTTTTATTTTAGAAATAAATAGTTTATTATTAACTATTATATTTATTTTCATATTATTATTTTATTATTAAATAATAAATAAAACTCTCTTTCTTTGGTTAGGAAGTGGGGTCAAGGTGAAGATTTCCATGTGCTAGCAGGAGCTTGCATGGCTACAATTTAAGGCAGTACTGAAGGAGGAACACTGGAATTTCTTATCAGTTTGCTCAAAAGTGGGTAAGAGGGGAAGGAGGAGATAAGGAAGCTTGAAAGGTATCAGCATAGAGAAAATTCAATCGGGCTGTTATAGATACAGTGAAAAACACTGGAATTTTCAGAGAATCAACTAGAACTAATATGTGAATTTAGCAAGTGGTGCTCAATATGAGGTCAGTATACAAGAATGAATGCTATTTCTCCATACGTCCAATGAGAAAATGAAAAAAGGGCATATAAATATCATTAAAAATATGAAATTCTTAGTAATATCAGAAAAGGTAGGTACTAAAGTAGACTGAAAAGTACAAAATATTGCTGAGAAAAATAGAAGACATTAAAAATTGTCAGATGTATTGAGTTCATGGATGAGAAGATTTAAAATTAAATTGTTGACCCTTCCCCTGCTACCATTGATCTATAGATTAATTCAATAACAATAAAAATCTTTAGAAGACTTCTGGGAGAAAATTGGAAAGCTGATTTAAACTATAATGTTAACGTGTGGAAATTAAAATAGCCAAAAACAAACTTGAAAAATAATAAGATTTGGAATATGTATTATCTGATTTCAAGATCACAAAGCCACAATAATCAAGGCAGTGTTATTGACATAAGTGTAAGCAATTAGATCAATATAACAAAAAAAGCCTAGAAATAGATAAACAATCTACTGATATTTTTAAAAAGAGTTCAATTGATAAAGAAAAGTTTGTAATCACTAATAAATGGTGCTCAAAACTGGATATTGCACAGGAAAAAGAAATCTTTACTCATAACTCATTCCACACATAAAAATTAGTTCCATATGTAATGGGAAGAATGATAAAGATTGTAAAATGAACTATGGATTGCCTTCAAAATCTTGAAGAAGGGAAAAATTTCTTATTCAGGACATGGAAATAACCATAAAACAATAGCTAAACAACTTAATTAAAATTGACAATTTCCTCTTATCAAAAGACATCATTAAGAAGATACATGCCACAATTTGGAGCAAAATATTCATAATATGTATATTATCTCAGGGGACATATTTAGTACATATAGAACTATAAATCAATAGCAAAATATAATAAAATATGTGCAAAAATACTAGAACTGACACTTCATTACAGTAAACATAGGGTGCAGTAGATGAATGGATAAAGAAGATGTGGTACATATACACAGTGGAATACTATTCAGCCATAAGTAAGAAACAAATTCTACCATTTGCATGGAGCTAGAGGATATTATGCTCAGAGAAATAAGTCGGGCAAAGAAAGACAAATACCAAATGATTTCCCTCATTTGTGGAGTATAAGAATGAAGCAAAGGTGAAGGAACAGGAACTTCCGGGAAGATGGCGGTGTGAGCAGGGCGGCAGAAATCTCCTCCGAACACTATATTTATCTACGAAAACACAGAAAATACATCTATTCCTAAAAGAGAGACGAGAATACACAGGAAAGCACACAGCGTGCAGCTACACCCGAGAGGACTCGGCACCCCAAGAGGAGGGTAAGATACGGAGCCGCGACCCGGCGGGACCCGAGCCCTCCCCCACCCCAGCGCACCGGCGGGAGGAGAGGATTCAGAGCCGGGAGGGAGTGGAAGTACACCCCGTGAAGTAGCCAGCCCCGGTGATCTGCGCGGGGAGCGCTGACCCACATTGCGCAGTGCAGCGGAGATTGGAGAGACAGAGGGGCAGGATCTGAGCGGGGAACGCGCCAGGGTGCTTGCAGCTGGCTCCCGGGAAGGAAAAAAAAAAAAGTGCGTGCTTTCTTCAGCGGTCTTAAAGAGACAGGAGCCGAGCGGAGGAGCCGGATCGCCCCAGCACACTCAGCCCAGCAGGCTGGGAGTCCTGGGGAGTTTCAGATGCCTTAGCTGGCGACTGAGGAAGCGTAGCCATACTTAACACTTCTCATTGAGATCAACAGCCTCCTATTCGTTCCCACCCCTGCCAGAGCGATAAAGGGCCCTGCGGAGCGGCACAGTCACAGCTGTGGAATAGTGGGGCAATAGCGCCACCTAGAGCATTCCCACAGAATCTACGTCCGGTGGGCATTTTTTTGTTTTTTTTGTTTTGTTTTGTTTTTTGTTTTGTTTTTGTTTTTTCTTTTCTTTCTTTTTTTCTTTTTTTCTTTCTTTCTTTTTTCTTTTTTTCTCTTTTTTTTTCTTCTCTTTTTAAAGTCTTAAAGAGCCCAGCTGACATACGTGGCAACTATCAGTGACCAAATTATACAGCCATGAAAAGACAGAGGAATATGGTTCAGACCAAAATCAACCAGACAACCCCAGAGAGGGAGTCTGAAGGGATGGAAATGCACAGCCTCCCTGAAAAAGAATTTAGAATAAAAGTCATAACCATGCTAATGGACCTACAGAGAAATGTGCAAGAGCTGAGGGAGGAAGTGAGGGAACTGAGGAAAGACAATACAGAAATCAGACAAGCGATCAACGGGCTTAACAGCAGAATGGATGAGATGCGAGAGACTGTTAATGGAATAGAAAACAGAGAACAGGAGTACAGAGCAGGTGAGGCAGAGAGAGATAAAAGGATTTCTAGGAATGAAAGAATATTAAGAGAACTGTGTGACCAATCCAAACGGAACAATATTCGCATTATAGGAGTACCAGAGGAAGAAGAGAGAGAAAAAGGGATAGAAAGTGTCTTTGAAGAAATAATTGCTGAAAACTTTCCTCGCTGGGGAAGGAAGTAGTCTCGCAGTCCACTGAAGCTCATAGATCTCCCAACACAAGGGACCCAAGGAAGACAACACCAAGACACATAATAATTAAGATGGCAAAGATCAAAGATAAAGACAGGGTATTAAAGGCAGCTAGAGAGAGAAAAAAGATCACCTACAAAGGAAAACCCATCAGACTATTATCAGACTTCTCAACAGAAACCTTAAAGGCCAGAAGAGAATGGCATGATATATTTAACGTTATGAAACAGAAGGGCCTCGAACCAAGAATATTGTATCCAGCACGATTATCATTTAAATATGATGGAGGGATTAAACAATTTCCAGATAAACGAAAGTTAAGAGAGTTTGCCTCTCATAAACCACCACTTCAGGATATCTTAAATGGACTGCTCTAGAGGGAAGCACACCTAAGGCTAAAAAGATGTCACCAGAGAAAAAAAAATCATAGCGAAGAAAGCAGACCATCCAAATATCAACTAAAGGCAAAGAATAAAACACCTATTATAGAAAGAATGGAGGAGGAGGAATGAGAAGCGAGAGAAAGAAAGACACATCAGACTGTGTTTACAATAACTTAAAAAGAAAGTTAAGTTAGATTGTTAGATAGTAAAGAAGCAACCCTTGAACCCTTGGTAACCACGAATCTAAAGCCAGCAATGGCAATAAGTACATACCTATCAACAATCACCCTAAATGTAAATGGACTGAATGCACCAATCAAAAGACACAGAGTAACAGAATGGATAAAAAAGCAAGACCCATCTATATGCTGCCTACAAGAAACTCACCTCAAATCCAAAGATATACACAGACTAAAAGTGAAGGGATGGAAAAAGATATTTCATGCAAACAACAAAGAGAAAAAAGCAGGTGTTGCAGTACTTGTATCAGACAAAATAGACTTCAAAACGAAGAAAGTAGCAAAAGATAAAGAAGGACATTACATAATGATAAAGGGGTCAGTCCAACAAGAAGATATAACCATTATAAATATATATGCACCCAACACAGGAGCGCCAGCATATGTGAGACAAATACTAACAGAATTAAAGGAGGAAATAGACAGCAATGCATTCATCTTAGGAGACTTCAACACACCACTCACTCCAGAGGACAGATCAACCAGACAGAAAATAAGTAAAGACACAGAGGCACTGAACAACACACTAGAACAGATGGACCTAACAGACATCTACAGAACTCTACACCCAAAAGCAACAGGATACACATTCTTCTCAAGTGCACATGGAACATTTTCCAGAATAGACCACATACTAGGCCACAAAAAGAACCTCAGTAATTTCAAAAATATTGAAATCCTACCAACCAACTTCTCAGATCACCAAGGTATAAAACTAGAAATAAATTTTAGAAAGAAATCAAAAAGGCTCACAAATACATGGAGACTTAACAACACTCTCCTAATTAATCAATGGGTTAACGACCAAATCAAAACAGAAATCAAAGAATATATGGAGACTAATGACAACAACAACACAAAGCCACAACTTCTGTGGGACGCAGCAAAGGCAGTTCTAAGAGGAAAGTATATTGCAATCCAGGCCTATTTAAAGAAGGAAGAACATTCCCAAATGAATAGTCTAAAGACACAATTACTGAAATTGGAAAAAGAAGAACAAATGAGGCCCAAAGTCACCAGAAGGAGGGACATAATAAAGATTAGAGAAGAAATAAATAAAATTGAGAAGAATAAAACAATAGAAAAAATCAATAAAACCAAGAGCTGGTTCTTTGAAAAAATAAACAAAATAGATAAACCCCTAGCCAGACTCATTAAGAGAAAAAGAGAATCTACACACATAAACACAATCAGAAATGAGAAAGGAAAAATCACGACGGACCCCACAGAAATACAAAGAATCATAAGAGAATATTATGAGAATCTATATGCTAACAAGCTGGAAAACAAAGAAGAAATGGACAACTTCTTAGAAAAATACAACCTTCCAAGACTGACCAAGCAAGAAACAGAAAAACTAAACAGACCAATCACCAGTGATGAAATCGAATTGGTAATCAAAAAACTACCCAAGAACAAAACCCCTGGGCCTGATGGATTCACCTCTGAATTCTACCAGACATATAGAGAAGAAATAACACCCATTCTCCTTAAAGTTTTCCAAAAAATAGAAGAGGAGGGAATACTTCCAAACTCATTCTATGAAGCCAGCATCACTCTAATACCAAAACCGGGCAAAGACCTCACCAAAAAAGAAAATTACACACTAATATCCCTGATGAACGTAGAAGCAAAAATACTCAACAAAATATTAGCAAATCAAATTCAAAAATACATCAAGAGGATCATACACCATGATCAAGTGGGATTCATCCCAGGGATGCAACGATGGTACAACATTCGAAAATCCATCAACATCATCCACCACATCAACAAAAAGAAGAACAAAAACCACATGATCATCTCCATAGATGCTGAAAAAGCATTTGACAAAATTCAGCATCCATTCTGATTAAAACTCTCAACAAAATGGGTATAGAGGGCAAGTACCTCAACATCATAAAGGCTATATATGACAAACCCACAGCTAACATCATACTTAACGGCGAGACGCTGAAAGCTTTTCATCTAAGATCGGGAACAAGACAAGGATGCCCACTCTCTCCACTGTTATTCAACATAGTACTGGAGGTCCTAGCCACAGCAATCAGACAAAACAAAGACATACAAGGCATCCAGATTGGTAAAGAAGAAGTCAAATTGTCACTATTTGCAGATGACATGATACTGTACATAAAAAACCCTAAAGACTCCATTCCAAAACTACTAGAACTAATATCTGAATTCAGCAAAGTTGCAGGATACAAAATTAACACACAGAAATCTGTTGCTTTCCTATACACTAATGATGAACTAACAGAACGAGAAATCAGAAAAACAATTCCATTCACAATTGCATCAAAAAGAATAAAATACCTAGGAATAAACCTAACGAAGGAAGTGAAAGACCTGTACTCTGAAAACTACAAGACACTCCTAAGAGAAATTAAAGAGGACACTAACAAATGGAAATGCATCCCATGCTCTTGGCTAGGAAGAATAAATATTGTCAAAATGGCTATACTACCTAAAGCAATCTACAGATTCAATGCAATCCCTATCAAACTACCAACAGCTTTCTTCAATGAACTGGAACAAATAATTCTAAAATTCATATGGAACCACAAAAGACCCCGAATAGCCAAAGCAATCCTGAGAAGGAGGAATAAAACAGGGGGAATTACACTCCCTGACTTCAAGCTCTACTACAAAGCCACAGTAATCAAGACAATTTGGTATTGGCACAAAAACAGACCCACAGACCAGTGGAACAGAATAGAAAATCCAAACATTAACCCAAACATATACAGTCAATTAATATTTGATAAAAGTGCCTTGGATATACAATGGGGAGATGACAGCCTCTTCAGCAGCTGGTGTTGGAAAAACTGGACAGCTACATGTAAGAGAATGAAACTGGACTACTGTCTAGCCCCATACACAAAGGTAAACTCAAGGTGGATCAAAGACCTGAATGTAAGTCATGAAACCATAAAACTCTTAGAAAAAAACATAGGCAAAAATCTCTTGGACATAAACATGAGCAACTTCTTCATGAACATATCTCCCCGGGCAAGGGAAACAAAAGCAAAAATGAACAAGTGGGACTGTATCAAGCTGAAAAGCTTCTGTACAGCAAAGGACACCATCAGTAGAACAAAAAGACATCCTACAGTATGGGAGAATATATTCATAAAAAACGTATCTGATAAAGGGTTGACATCCAAAATATATAAAGAACTCATGCACCTTAACAAACAGAAAGCAAATAATGCAATTAAGAAATGGGCAGAGGACATGAATAGACACTTCTCCAAAGAAGAAATTCAGATGGCCAACAGGCACATGAAAAGATGCTCCACATCGCTAATCATCAGAGAAATGCAGATTAAAACCACAATGAGATATCACCTCACACCAGTGAGGATGGCCAACATCCAAAACACAAACAACAACAAATGTTGGCGAGGATGTGGAGAAAAGGGAACCCTCCTACACTGCTGGTGGGACTGCAAATTAGTTCAACCATTGTGGAAAGCAGTATGGAGGTTCCTCAAAAAACTCAAAATAGAAATACCATTTGACCCAGGAATTCCACTCCTAGGAATTTACCCTAAGAATGCAGCAGCCCAATTTGAAAAGGACAGATGCACGCCTATGTTTATTGCAGCACTATTTACAATAGCCAAGAAATGGAAGCAACCTAAGTGTCCATCAGTAGATGAATGGATAAAGAAGATGTGGTACATATACACAATGGAATATTATTCAGCCATAAGAAGAAAACAAATCCTACCATTTGCAACAACATGGATGGAGCTAGAGGGTATTATGCTCAGTGAAATAAGCCAAGCCGAAAAAGACAAGTATCAAATGATTTCACTCATATGTGGAGTATAAGAACAAAGAAAAACACTGAAGGAACAAAACAGCAGCAGACTCACAGAACCCAAGAATGGACTAATAGTTACCAAAGGGAAAGGGACTGGGGAAAATGGGCGGGAAGGGAGGTATAAGAGGGAAAAAGGGGCATTACGATTAGCAGATGTAATGTTGCGGGGGCACGGGGAGGGCAGTACAACTCAGAGCAGACAAGTAGTGAATCTATAGCATCTCACTACGCTGATGGACAGTGACTGTAATGGGGTTGGTGGGGGGGACCTGATGAAGGGGTAGTTTAATAATCGTAATATTGCACATGTAATTGTAAATTAATGATAATAAAATAAATTATATTAAATAAAAAAAATATGTATTTCTAGCTTGGCAGTTAAGTTGCTTTCATGTTCATTATCATATTTAAGTATCACAGCATTTCAGCAAGAAGACATTGTTATTCTAAATTTAAAACAGGAATTTGAGGCCTCAGACTATCTTGGGGATCCTCAGAAAGTCATAGTGCTGGTGTTTGAATCTGAGGACTCAAAGTTTATGCTGATGACTTGAAACCACACTACCAAACACATGTCAGTCCTTGGTTTTAAGACCTTTGATTCTTCACCACTGCCTGCAAGAGAAAGTTCAGACCTTTTAGCATGTCAAAAGGCTCATCATAATTGGGAGCTTTAGTCATTAACAGAAACAGTTAATAGTCCATCTCTGGAGTTCGAACCCAAACCCTAGTTAGTGTAAGACCTTGGGTAAGTTATAAAAGCTCTCAAACCTCAGTTTCCTAATGAGTGCAGCAAGGCTGAGCATAGTGATTATCCCACAGGGTTACTGAGGGGCTGACTACACGCTGCCTGTGAAGCACGGCGCACACTGCTCGTCCCAGTGCAAGTGCTCGGCGGGTGTCGGCTACCAGCCTCATCCTGCAGCATTTGCTTTCCATTTGTCACCTGTCAAGCAGCCCACACTCTGTTATCAACTCCGTGCCGTCTCCCCAATTCCAGCTGGTGACTCCTCTACCACTTCACACATACCTCTGACGTTAGAAACTTGGCTGTGTACGGCCCCTAAGACCAGCAGTGGAACGTCTCTTGTGGGTGGTCTATACATCTTGGGTAGGTCCTCACCACAGAATGCTCTTCCCACAAGCTCTCCCAAGTCTCCTGCTTCAGATTTCTCATTCTCTTTCCCTGCCTCTTCTCCATCCCCGCCACCTCTGATGTCAGATTTTTCCTCCAGTCTTGCCCTTGCTCGGGCTTGCCAGCCCAGCTACCCAGCTCCAGCAGTTTGATGGCATCCGACCTCAGCTCCGTGCCAGCTCATGTTCCTCTTGGGTGCCAGACGTTGGTGTCTTGTCTGCTTGGCATCTGACCTCAGTCTGTCTCCTGTTTCTAGTTTTTCTGAAGGTGACAACTCCCAGGGATTGACCTACAATGGTTCAGATAAGACAATCACAGATCTTGTGATACTCTTTTGTGTTATTTGCTTTCCTTGTCCATTAGACTGAATTCTTTCAGGACACAGATATCTTGATTTTGATGTTGGTAAATCTTCAGTAACATCTGGTTTAGAATAAACCCTTAGTAAGTGCCTGTTGACTGAATAGACTATTCTGTTCCAAACAAATAGCTGCGAATCTTGGAGGCACCTGATGTATAAATCTTACGACACACAGAGCATCTGATTGTGTGCTCAGTCTTCTGAAACTCCTCTTATACGACCAGAGTCAGATCAGTGAGAAGTACTCACAACTATGGTCTTAAGTAGCTTTTTTTCCCCACTAGGATACAAGAGCATTTCACTTATAAAATGTGTTTTCTTATTTTTTTCCATTATGTGCTGACAGAATTCTATTAAGTTTGACTATGTCATCAACAGTCCATTCCTTTGGGTTCATTCTGTGCATTTTCAAGGTTAACCCTTTGCTCTTTGCCAAGCACTTCATTGGTATCACGATTACACATAAATTTCTTGAAAGAAGTCATATCTTTGTGTAGTTTATTTGGTGACAACTTGTTGAACAACCTTATGCAAAGTGTATGCTACAAAATATTGCTTAAATTGAAATACACTTACCAATTTTGCAGCTGAAAAATAATCTTATTTTGTGTTTGATTCAACTATCATGGCTTTCACTGGATACATTTTTCTTTAACCTAGGCTTTAATTTTTTTTTTAATCTGTAAAACAAGATTACCTAGATGATGACTATTTCTTTTCAACTCCAACCATCTGCAGTGTAAAGTTCTGAAATATAATTAAAAACCCTGTTGTCTCATTGTGTTAAATGATCTCAGAATTAATAGACCAAAATCCTGAAATTCTACTGGTTTATGAAAAACAACAATAAAATCTGAAATTATTAAAATTTTAAAGTATATGCTTTAGCAAAATACAAATTAATACAACACACCATATTTTGTGTACTTATTTCCTAAAAACATACGTAGGGAAATGCAAATTAATGCAACAATAAAATACATAAATTGCCTACTAAAGAGAATGATTATCTCACTGCTAGGTAGGAATGTAATTTGGTACAACCTCTATGGAGGGCAACTGTATTATCAGAGTTAAAATGCACAATTTAAAAATATTTGAAGCAGGAAGTACTCTTCTAGAAGGTTCTCTTAAAGAAAGCTTCAGCTAAATGGTGGCTCTTCTCATATTTGGATTAGAAAAGAAACTCATTAAATGTGGATTGAATGAAGTGCCATTTGCCAAACAAGTGGGACAGATCTTTGGGGCTCTGCTCTGTATAAATTGTGGGTTTGGAACACAATAGGGAAGAAACACATAATCACTTCTATCTGGGCCTCAGGTCTTGAGGGGTTACACAAGGTAGGGCTACTTTCCTTTATCCCCTCCCCAGCCTCATTGGGACAAACCAGAGAGAAATGAGGAACTCAGAATTGGAGCCAGAGGTCTGAGGAAGAACCTGGAAGGGGTAAGGGAGCAGAGAAGAGACGAGAGGTAAAAAGCTAGGAGAGAGGAGATAAGCGGAGGCCAGTACAGCTACTCCCAACCTTCTCGGAGGGGTTGGGCTCACCGAACACAGATGACCCGAGTGGATAACGGAAGTGCTCTCTTCCGCCACCTTCTGGTATCTACGTGCATGTGCACCAGATTGAAAGACCTTTCCTGCTCGTAGACACTGCTTGATGCCTTTCTGAATGGTTAAGGCATAAAGGTTCAAGATAGAAAATAACGAAAAGGACCAACGGAAGATGGGTTAAGAAAATATTATAAAAGACTACTGTAGGGGAGGAAAACTAATTTTCCCTCTATCCTTCTAAGTTCTTAGCTGAAAGCCCTGTAATAAAAAGACAGATTAACAAAAGAAAAACAAAAAGAATTTTATTAATATGTATGTCTTGTGGATATATGGGAAATACCTAAGGAAAAAATGAGTAACTCCTCCAGGTGGTGTATAATTCAGATTTAAATACCATCTTAACAGAGAAAGGGGAGGAAGAATGAAGACCACATAAGGGAAAATAAATTATTTTTTAGGAAAGATGCATGGATCCCTTAGAAGAATAAATGGGAGTTGTGATGGTTTGTGACAAAGTGTGTCTGGTGTGGTATGACTTCGAGGCTCCTCTGCTGTGCTAAGAGGCAATCTTCTTGGGTTGATGAAAGCCTCAAAAAGGGCGTCTATGACAATTGAGTTCCTTTTGGAGGATCTGTCTTTAAGCAGATAAGAGGAATTCAGAGAAAGCCAGCTCCTCAATTTGCTGTTTTTCAAGTGTCTACACCCCAAAATAATTAATATACCAAAGCTGCATATTTGTGAGTGGCATATCCTGAATTCCTACAGTCTTATTTTGGGGTGGTATACTCTGGCACCCTTCACTATTTACTAAATGAAATGATATTCACAATATATAGTTGAGAGAAAAAAAATAGACTACAAAAGCAATGCAGTCTTCTCATTTGTGTAAAAACAACAATATATACATGTTATATGTTGTATGTCTATGGAAGCAAAAACCGAAAAAATACAGAATGGTTTACTGTAAGGTGTAAATAGAATTCTAGGCACTGGGGTTAGATACAGCAGCAAATCAGACAGACAAGGACCCTACTCATGGAGAAATCTTCATAGGGAAAGACATAACATAAAAAAATAAGCTAATAAATAAACATAAACTATATGCCACATCCTGTTATCAGTGCTGGGGATACAATTTACTGAATAAGATAGGTAGATATGGCCCCTGTCTGACAGAAATCTCAGTCCTTTTGTGGAGGCAGCCAGGAGGACAGATGCAGTGGTGCCGTGTCCAACACCACGAAGGGGGCAGTAAGCAGCCTGTGTGGCAGTGGGCAGGGGACGGATGACTGGATCAGGAGGAATTGGGAAGGCTTCCTGAGGACAGAATTCCAAGCTGACAGCAGGAGGTAGGACTTAGGCAGCTGAAATAAGGGGGAGATTTCCAGAAAGAAGCCGTAGTAGGTTTGAAGGCATCAAGGAGGAGGGAAGGAGGGCAAATAGACGTACCAGCCGAATGCCCAACTGATTCTGGAGTCTTTGGTGATTAGAGTTTGAGTGTGGCTGGAGCAACAAGAAGAGGAGAAGCTGGAGAAGTGCCCGGGGCCAGCTCATGAAACTACGGCCTTGACCTTGAGTGACCTCTCAAAGGTCATCATGAGTAATACAGGGGAATCAGTAAATGGGGTTAGCCCTAGTGTGTACCTTTTTAGGAAGAAACGTTTTTTTTAAATAATAATATCTTTAAATTTAATTTCTGAAGAATATTTAATCACAGGGAAATATGTTTATTCTGTGTAATTTTTTTAAAGCAGGCTATAGAGCAATGTAGAGCATATAATCCCATTATGCAAAAAAGTGTTAGTATGGGCTATATTACTTTAAATGCAAAGAAAAGTGTCTGGGGAAATAAGCTAACACCAAAATGGAATCTGTGCTTATCGCCAACGGTGGAATTATAGGTAGTTTTTGTTTTTCTTTTCTTTATGCTTTTCTGTATTGCCCAAAATTTCTACAAGGAATATATACTATTTTTATGATCATAAAAAAGATTTAAATGAATAAGAAGTGTGCTTTAGAGACAGACAGCAGTGTCCTAAGGGTCAGAAGTCACCAAGCATCCTAATGATGGAAAAGAGATATAAGCAGCTATTTAGTGGTGAAAAACCAAGACTTGGCACTGAGGCCTGGATGGGACTCGAGGGCCCATGAGGATGTACTCTCATTTTCCGATAGAAATTTGAATTGTCATCTGAACAGCACTAAAGGAAGTTCTGTTTCACTTTTCACTGCATAACATACATTTCCCTATTGGCAGTAAGTTTCACCTGTACAGCTAATAAATATGTGCATATTTTTGCATGTCTAATCATTTGAATAAAATTTAAACCTGTAAGTCATATTTGTAAGAATTCTGAGCCACACTGGTTGCATTTAACAAGCAAGGTGAGCAACCTAATTTATATCCTGCCTCTGCTAAACTCTTATCAGACCAGTAGTGGCTGTCCTGCGGAGGCTTTAATCCCAGCTCTCCACTGACGGTTTACCAGTGACCATGGGCTTACCAGAGAATTGCTTAGGGCCTCAGGTTTCTGGTCCACAAGTGAGAGATGTAAGCTACAGTTGCTAAGGTCCACTAAAGCCTATGATTGGGGGATTTCTTTTTCCCTGTGGTCAAACTTAACAACAATCCTAAAAACGTAATGAAGTCTGAGCACTCTTGGAATCCTAATCCTCTTTATTCTACAAGTCTTACAGAAAAGGACAATTGCTATTTAAAAAAGACATATCTGAAGCTATTTCATAGTCTGGAAGGCAGAAGAGACAAGGCTGATCTTTTGTTTGAGAAATACCTAGACAATAAAGAGGATAAAGAGGAGAAGGATCTGGTCACAGGGGAAAGCAGGTCCCAGCAGCACACAGCAGCCAAGCTCTGAAGGAAAGACAACAATGGAAATTCCCCGCAGTGGAGAGTTGGCCGAAGGACTCTGAGAACCGCAAGGCCTGATATTCAACTTGAAGTTGTTTTCTGATCTGTGCCATGCTGTCGCCCCTTCTCTCTTATTCCAAACCTTCAGCAGAAGCTTCAAACCTGCAACTGTCTAGTGTTAATAGTGCTTTGGGGAATGAAGGAAGAGGGGTGAGTCTCCCTAGGGGTGAAATGGTAGGAGCAAGACCTGTAGCTGTGGAACAGGAATTCAGCAGAACCGTTCAGAATGAGTGGTAACTTGAACATAAGCCAACATGCCTCCCACACCTGATCCTCGGCT
Source organism: Smutsia gigantea (assembly GCA_032199065.1). Taxonomy (NCBI): domain Eukaryota; kingdom Metazoa; phylum Chordata; class Mammalia; order Pholidota; family Manidae; genus Smutsia; species Smutsia gigantea. The sequence continues at coordinate 33,624 of JAVSCE010018049.1, read as the reverse complement.
GTGACACCCCTCCATACACGAGCACACACATGGCAGGCACACACACACACAACCACATGTACACATTCATGCACACCCTGAGGGTTTTTAAAAATCCTCAGAAATTCTGGAAGGAGACGGGACTTCTCATAGGAGTTGAGGCCTGAAGCTCATCATTTCATTTGGGTTTTATGGGACAGGGTATTCTCAGAAGACTGGAAGATTGGTGAATGGCTTTCATTTGAATGTATAATTCTTAACAGAGAACACAGTCCTGTTATATGAGTAAAATTTAACTTCAGTTGGCTCAATATATTTTTTTAAAAGAGTAGCAATTTCCATTGGAGTAGAAATCACTTCTCCAATTGTTGCCAAAGTTTTCTTTAAGTTGCGTTTCTACTTTAACCTCTTGCTTAGTCAGTGGAGCTCAGTGCACACCTGGTATTCACAACAGCTTCGTAACCGCCAGCCCTTCAGCCTCAGGGGTGTCCATCTCTCCTGGTCCTTTCTGAGATCCTTTCACTTAAGGGGCCCCAAAGAGGGGCAGGGTCTGCCCACATGACCATCTCTCTTCACTTGTCATTGAGGTTTTTTCATTTAAGTGATGGAGTGTGAGTACTAGATGTATATACTCTGCCATTTGGAGCATGTAAAACTAGAAATGCCGAACAGACTGTAATAGAAGTAAACATACCAGATGTGATTTGGGCCTCATGGATCTGTTTTTATCCTAATTTACTCTGTTAGCTTCCATGACCACCACAAGCTGAAGAATGGTCCAAACCCTCTGTTTGTATTCTTACTGCACTGCCAGTTGTAAAAACAAGGTTTAAGGTATGAGGTCATGAAATGGTTCTGTGAGCCAGAACATTCCTTGGTCATTCATAAAACTATGTGAGCATATGCCTTTTGTGTGTAATGACCATATTATAACAAGATGGGAAGGAAATATTCTATTGGCCACTGGCACAAGAAAACCTCCTAGGGAGAGCTTGCCTTCATACTACAATGTCATTCCTGCTGGGCTAAAAGCTGGATCTACAGAGGCTCAAGTGTGGCTTGTCGCATCACAAGCAGGTCCTGGGTGGATCTGGCGGTGGGTGGGAAGAGGACGACATGGAGAGGGAAAGAGGAGTTGTTGGGTGCTGTGCCATGACTGGGGACCCCTAAATCTTCAAAAAGTGAAAAGCCAACCAACGCAGAATGCTGGGTGGATTGCCTGTCTCATGGAAGCTCACGGAGGGGCTGAGGAGCCAAGCAGCCGGTGCCTATGCGATCTCAGGGAGGCGAAGGCCCCTGGCTGCCATGGAGGGACACAACCAGCACGCTCGGAGGGGGCAGGGCACAGACCTAGGGGACAGACACTGAGCTGTGGCAGCAAGCCTGAGAACTTGGGAACTGAACTGGAATGTCTCGTGAAATGCTGCACGAAGAGAGAGCGGGTAAAAGAAATCTCACAGTTTTGAGGGCCGGCTTGAATAAGAGAGATTCATGAAGGCAGCCTGTCCTGTCCAATGGGGGCCAAATCTCTGCAGGAAAAAGAAAAAGATGCCTATTGTCTGTTCCTAAGGGGAGTGCAGGCATCCCTGCTGACTGTATCGTAAAGCAGACTGCTCCAAAACAGAACCCATTCTCCCCCTAGAAATATTATTATGACAGAGTAGCATACTCACCAACAACTCAGCATCACATAAACTGTAAATATAACCAACCGTATGTCCTAAAAGCAAATATAGGTATGAACTTGTATAATCACTTCAAACTGTAAAATTATTCTTGAGTTCTATAAAACAGGCACGGATGTAATGTGTGCATGATTTCACAAGCGACTCCACTATGCTATAAAGTGAAGAGCTGTAAAAAGTAGTGCTAACAAATTTAGCATGAAATACGTTAGTTATAACAAAAACTGAGCGTTTAGTAATATTTGGTTTGCTTTCTTAGCACTTAAATGTAGTTTTATGGGACAATAAGTATAATCCTTAAAGGGATTTCAGAAAGTTTGAGTTAATGCCTTTTTTCTCTTATTAAATGTCCCTCAGTTAAGCTGTGCTGCTGAAAGTCAGTCAATTCGCCAAAAGTTCCTTAAGGAAATAGCAGATGCTCACCACGTGTGTGTGATCCTTACCGTTGAAAGTGCTGATGATAATAATGGTGTCTTCTTGTAAAATGCTGAATAGTGCATTTAGAAGAAAGATGTGGAGAGGAAGGTACAGAAGGATGGCTCTCCACTGTATCATTGGATCTGATTGGGCTGCAGATGGTTACATGCTCTCTTAAGAAGTAGGGAATTCTGGAGGGGATCAGGTGAAATTCATATCATGGCATAATTAATGTGGGCTGATTGGAAATAGTTGTTCAGGAGAATGTTATTAGTTAGGATTTTATTAGGCTGCATGCAATTGATACCTGTCTCCAAATAAGGCTTTGAAACTATAAAGTTCCCAGAAACAAGAAGTGGAAGCAGCCTGGGTTGAATCGGCCCAAGGCAGCCCTCAGGGACCTCATCCTCTCTACTCTCCCACTCTGCATCCTCATGCTTGAGCTGAACATGGCTGTTACACCTCCAGGCATGTAGATAAAATGAGAGTTCCTGTGGCCAGGATTCTCACCTGGCCCTGGTTGATGAGCTCACTGCACACCTGTGGACAGTACATGGCTGTTGACTCTGTATAAAGAGCTCCACCCAGTGCTCTGGGTGTGACATGGTGGCACAGTTGCAAGGCTGCAGGAGAGCAGAGCAGAGGCTGGAGTGGTGGCAACGCTGAGGACAGAGGCCCAGAGGACGGCTGTGCGGGCAGATGGGCCCAGAGGCAGAGACCGGCTTGCTGCATGCAGACTCGCTCTGAGTGAATGGGATTTTAGTGACTGACCTGCCACCTGGAAATAAAGTTGGGTATAACCCTTTCACCCCAAGAACGTTTTGCTGTCAATTTCTTTGGTCACATTGAATCCATAGTGAACTTGCCCGGGGCTGAAACCCATTGGCAAGACAAAGCACCATGACCACATCTCAGGCAGGGAAAGGGGAAGGACAGAAAGCATGTGCCAACTGAGTGTATTCCTTTTCCTGAGGAAACCAGTAGTCTTCAGAAAACCCATCTAGTGAACTTCTGCTTATCTCTCATTGGTCACCATGAAACATGGCCACCTACGCAGTGGAAGTCGAGCACTAAAAGAAACCAGTGTTCCATAGTAAAGAAGAAGAGAAGAATGGATATCCCACAGGCAGGTAGCAATGTTTTTCCACAGGTTGATTCATTTGGGGGTAGTAATTCAGGTCTTTGTCATGGCATACTTCATATTATAGGTCAGGTTCAAATGTGAGGATCATTAACATCTTTTCACATATAATGTCTGAGTTTAAACTGATGTACTTCTTATAAATCCTTCCATCTACCTTCTCAAGGTTATTATCCACCCTTTAAAAATATATCAAACCAAAATTTAGGTTAAATGACTTGTCCAAGGACAAGTGGACTCGATATGAGCTTTAATTATCTTCATCCAGCATTTTACATGTAGAAAGTTATCAGCTGTGTATCTTGAATCAGAGAGAGAAGAGGCGCTGAGATCACTGGGATGTAAAGGATGGAACAGAAGCTCAGAAAGTGTAGCTGGGTTAGCCACAGTCTAGTTACCAACAGAGATGGGACTAAAACCATCTGGTATCCTTTCCATGTTTTCCCAAATCTGCCTATTAAATATGTATCGCATCTTTGAACACACTTCTTTCAGGAGGAAGAGGAAATGAGTCACAGAGCTTTCATTTGATCTCCATTGCAGATTCTTTCCTAAACCACTTATTATGGACCCCTCAGAACAACCCTAAAAACGAGGTTTGTTACTTTATGGACTTAGACACATATATCATGGAATAAATTATATTCGCCAGAAAGGTAGAACTGTATAAATAAGAGTCCGTTACAGTCCAGTTTGGTCTCTAATCCTTGGGTTTGTGAGGCGTACAAGGCAATTTGCTTTAAGGGTTCTTTAGTATTTCAGTGCTTGAGGCTCACCCTCCTGGAGGCCAAACCGACAACCTCCTCTGGTGGTGTGATTCTGTCTGGGAAGGCTTTTTGTGTACACTCAGGTGGCAGATTGGGAGAGGAGCATGGACTCCATGTCCAAGCTTTTCCCCCAGGCAGGTAACTCATCTCTGCATCCCAGACTCATTGCTATAAGACATCTGTGGGAAGACCTGAACGACAAGGAGCTGCTATTATTTAGGCAGCTCCAAATTACGTAAAAGGTATTCCCTCTCTTGAGCTGGGAATCTACTTTTCATAGCTTCCATTTATTGATCTTAGTTCAGCACTTGGGGGCTGTCTTGCCAATGGGTTTCAGCCCCAGGCAAGTTCATTATGGATTCAATGTGACCAAAGAAATTGACAGCAAAGGGTTCTTGGCATGAAAGGGTTATACCCAACTTATTTCCACGGTGGCAGGTCAGTCACTAAAATCCCATTCACTCAGAGCGAGTCTGCATGCAGCAAGCCGGTCTCTGCCTCTGGGCCCCTCTGTCTGCACAGCCGTCCTCTGGGCCTCTCTGCACAGTCGTCCTGTGGGCCTCTGTCCTCGGCGTTGCCACCACTCCAGCCTCTGCTCTGCTCTCCTGCAGCCTTGCAGCCGTGCCACGCCCAGAGCACTGGGTGGAGCTCTTTATATGGAGTCAACAGCCATGTATTGCCCACGGGTGTGCAGTGAGCAAATCAACCAGGGCCAGGTGAGAATCCTGGCCACAGGAACTCTCATTTTATCCACAGGGGCTATATGGATGTCAGTTAACTCCTTTGTCCATGGGACAAATATTTGAAGAAAGCCGTGATTATCCTGGTCAGTCTTTTCCCCAGTTCCTTCTATTTATTATTCTTCCTGGGACACCATCCTGATCACCACCCTTCAAATAAAACCCAATTTATCAAGGCCCATTAAAACCAGGTGTTTTCAGAACTACACACAATATCATGGATAATATGTGAAGCACACATAAGAGGGTCATTTCCTCCTTTATTTTGGATACACAATTAATGTGGCTTTAAATCGCGTTGACACTCTCATCTCAGTGTTGTTCCATATTGAGCTTGTCGGTCAGGTGAAGCTACTAGTCCTTTCCCAGAGCATCATCATTGGGCCAGGTCTCCTCCTCTGGATTCCCAACTCTGTGCTTCCCTCAGCTGTGCCACAGAAGCATCCGTAATTCACTGTCACATGAGCTTCTCTTGTGGCTGTCGGAATAACAACTCACAGTGATGCAGCACACTTACCGGGCACTAACGTATGCCGTGCACTGTGCTAACAACCTCACGTCCATTCTCTCCTTCAGTCCTTACAAAGGCACTCTTGAAGCAGGTATTACCGGATTTTACAGATGAAGAACAGGCTCATGGACGTTGCAGAGGCTGCTTGATCACACACAAAGGAAATAGAGAAATGGGGAAATCAGATCCAAGTCTCTCAGAATTCAAAGCCTTTGTTTTTCCCTTAGCTACAATTCTACTCTGCCTCTTTATCCTAACCATACAGAAAATCAAAAAACAGATTAAATGAAGGCTTTTCCTGCAGCTTTGTAATAACCAAGGAGAGCAGACAGAATCAAGACATAGGTTTGGAGTTCTGGTTTGATTGGTGTCTAGGATAGATACTCAAGTGCATAAAATCTCATAATCCTTTACCCTCTAGGGTCAGAGCTAAAGTGATCTAGTAACTTAAAGTTCATTAAAAATGTCAACTTAGTAAGTCTCCCTGGCAGCTGGCATTGCTGCGCTCATGACACAAGGCAGCTAAAGAAGGTACATGGAATGACACCCAATTATTTTTTAAAACATTGGGAAGCAAAATGCCTTGCAAACACTGTCTACAATTATTTCCATCAAGGCTGGCTTGATAAACGTTCAATAGTGACAGAGGGGGAGAAGAGCTCTGTGATTCATTTTAAGACTATTCCTTTTTAATGCTCTGGTCTGCTAACAGCTGTTTATCCATGCTATGTCAGCTCTGACCCTCAGCACCTCTCTCCATGTAAGAGTGAGTGTAAGAGAAATGCCAGTATAGAAACATGATCATAATAATAACTGACACCCAGCAGGGAACAGAACTTTTCCAGATAGGATTAGGGCATTGGCTTTGGCTTTGTGCTCTGAGCCTTGTCTCTGTGCCTGCTAGATAAGGATCTTTTGAAACTGTGTGTGATGATGGCTTTGAGAGGCTCCAGAAAATGAGACATGTTCAGTGGATGGAACCACCTCTAGCTAAATAAAACAAAACAAAACAAGATCTTGCTCTGGTTGCTGTGATGGAGAAGGCCAAAAACATGAATTAGAATGAATACATTGGAATCAAGCACTTAGCGTTTTGTTGCTTTGAAACTATATGTTTGACTCTATGCAAATTCTTTCTCCACTGTTGGTCAGTTCTGTCAAATGGCCCATTCAGAGCTTCTATTAACAGGGTTGTTCCCACCTCAGAGCCTTTGTACATGTTGTTCCTCCTATCTGGAAACCTTCATGCTCATTCCTACCTCGTCATCCTGGCTGACATCTGTTCATACTTTATGTCTCAGTTAAAGTATCTCCCCCACAGGCCTTACCAGACTACCCAAACTGTTTTGGGTTTTATGTTCTTGCACCATATAGATTTCCTTTTCAATGCGTGTGAAAGGTGGAATAAGGCCCACGCACCCACAAAGATGTCCACATCCCAATCCCTAGAACCTGTGAGTACATCACCTTACATAGGAAATGGGACTTTGCAGTTGTGATTAAGTTAAGGATCTTGAGATGGGGATTACCTGGTGGGCCCAATATATTCACAGGAGTCCTTTAAGTGAGGAAAGAGGGAGGAGAGTCAGGGCAGAGAGAGATGGGAAGATGCTATCTGCTGGCCTTGACGAGAGATGAAGGGGCCAAAGCCAAGGAATGCAGGTGACCCCTAGAGGCCGGGAAAGGCAAGACAGTACAGTCTTCCCTGGAGCCTCTGGAAGGAACACAGCCTGCCAAAAACTTGGTTTTAGTCCAGTGAGACCCATTTCAGACTTCTGATGTCATAACTCTAAGATGATAAATTTGTGTTGTTTTAAGCCACAAAATTGTGGTAATTTGTCACAGCAGCTACAGGAAATGAATACAATACTTACTATATTTATTTGTTGTTCTATCTGTTCTGTTTAACTATAAGCTCCACAAAGGTAGAGGCCTCCATATCTTTAGCACCTGCTGTAGTACTTGGCATTTGCAAGCACTGGATAAATATTTGCAAATTGATTATGCTCCACAGAAGCAAGCAGTAATGGTATGAGTTCTCACTCAACAGCTCTTTATTAAAATTGGCAATAACCCCAACCAGGATACCCATTCCTTCCTTCCGACGTTTGCTATTATGCTCCAGGTGCAACGCCAGATAATTGGGACGGAAGAGTGACCCAAACAGACCTGATCTTTTCCTCAACAAAGAGGATTTAGAGGTGCCAGCAGCTACTCCGGAGCTTCCTCTTGTTACACAGCTGTGCCCAAGTGTTCAAAGTGATCATGGGTGGGAAACACAGAAATCTTTCTGAAAAATCTTGTTTGTATATTTGTTATGTCGTTTGTCAAAACAAAAAATGGATTTATAATCGGAAGATTACATAACAAAGTTGTTTGTAAGTTCAAGTAGTAATTAGGAAGGTGTTTGAATAAGCAGCAGTTGAAAACAATTTCAGCCACTATATGTAAACTCCACCATTCTCACCCACAGGAAAAGAAGTAGGTACAAGTTACAAGTAATGAGGCTGGAAGAGACCAGACCCGGGCACAGGCTTGTCCATAACTCTGTCAGTCAGGTGAGGACTTCGTGGGATTGTTCTCCTTTTCTGCTTCCATCAAGGAAAAGAATAAATATGAGATATAAACTAGAAAAGTAATGATATAATAGTATTTAAAAAGTACAAATGTTACATAAATAAAAAAATAGGGGGAAACACATGTGTATACACACTTACACATGCAAGAAACATCTCATTCTATGATCTTGTGCAATATGGGGGTCCCACTCTTACAATATAACAAACTTTAAGGGAATCTAAGAGAAGAGAGTGGACATTGCCTTTGGTGAAAGTTTAAAGTTGCCACATTAAAACATAAAGCATATAGTATTTACCACACAATATATATGCTGTATTTTACATTATGATGTAATGTCCATCATGGTGTATAAGGAAAATGTCACACAGAGTCCCATTTGGGGAGATTGTACTTGTTAAAGAGGCATTACATTCTCTGAAAAGTGTTTTTTTAAAAAGATTCTAACATAAATGCGTAATTCATTAAAATGGGGGGAGCGGAATTCTGTAATCATTCATTAGCTCTTTTTTTTTGGTGAGGTATGACCTGTTTTGTGATCTCTCCCTAGGGGATGGATGAAAGTATATTTTTATTTTTAGCACTCCATTCCCAAACCTGAGCTGAAAAACCTCAGCTCTACAAATAGTACACTTTATCATCTGAGCTGCCTAATGCTCTGGTGCAGTTAGGGGAGGGACTAGGCAAGTGAGGAGCAGTGTCTGGTGAAACGAGGGCAGAGGAGCCGGTGTCCTCCAGGCCTGCAGGCCCGTGAGTGCACTTGCTCGAGGAACACCATCTGGAGACCTCGGTGTGTGCTCTACTGCCACCTGCTGTCTCCTGTGGCTCAAACACAGGCGACATCGAGTCTTCCTGTCTGTAAAATACAAAGTAGTCCTGTGGAAAGCTACAGATTAATTCCCTCCTTTATATAATAAATGTAGTATGACTTGCTCCATATCCTTACTAACACTTGCTGTTTTAAGATTTTTAATTTTAGCCATATTGGTGGTTTTGTAGTTCGTATGTATTTATTGGTCATTTGGAAACCCTCTTTTGAGAGATGCATACTTTATAGTCTTTTGACTATTTTCTTCCATTGAATTGTCTTTTCCTTAGTGGTTTGATATTGTATTCTGAATGGAAGTGCTTTGTTAGATATGTTTTTAAATACTTTTTCTCATCTTGAGGTTTGCTTTTTCATTCTTACAATGGTATCACTTTATAAGCAAGTTTCCTAATTTCAATATAAATTGCAAAATTACATTTACATCAGATGTAAATATACATGAGTAAATTTTATGTAAATTGGAAAGTCCAACTTACCAATACTTTCCTTTAAGGTTGGTCTTTTTGGGTCTTAAGATATCTTGACCTGCACAAAGGTCATGAATATATTCTATTATCCTCTAGAAGCATTATCAGTTACCACATTTTGATCTACCATCTTCCTGAACTTGATTTTTGATAAAATGTGACATAGGTGTAAAGATATTTTTTTTCCATTATAATATTCACTTGACATCGAAAAGCTACCCCTCCCTGACTGCACCATGTGTCACCCTTGTCATATTCCATTCCAGTGGTCATTTGTTTATCCTTGAGCCACACCCACTGTATTTTTCTTTGTAATAATTAAAATAGAAGCAAAGTTATTCTTTAAAGCCCACAGACCTTTTTTTGTTGGGACAGTTTTTCTACTGCTACCTCTAGCACTCCCAGAAATGGGACAGTGTCTTAATACAGACTCCAGAGGGGCTTGTCTGGGTCCTTCAGAATTGAATTTCAATGGGACTTACTACTACACTCATTTCATCTTCCCAATAACTCTGTGGGGTGGGTAGTAGTACCCCCTCTTACAGATGATGAAATTTAGTCACAGTGAAGTAAATGACTTGCCCTAAATCACCCAGCTAATTAAGTGGTGGGGCCAGGACTTGAATAAAGCAAGTCTGGCTCCAGATTCTGTGTTCTTAGCCACTACCCTTCCCTGCTTCTTACCGGCAATGTATTTTCTTGGGAACTGGAACACGCACCAGGCAACAGAGGGAGGAGCACCAGTCTCTTAGCCTACAGACTATCAATTTTTCCACAGTAATTTGTGGAAAATCCTCTCTCACGCCTCTGTCCATTCACTCACTCTATGGGGTATTTGAGGGGGAGGCTGGTAAACTTAGCTTGGTTAAATTCTCTGTATACTGTGGCTTGATATAAAAACCTTTAATGATATAGCTCGTTTTCCTTTCTAACCTCATAGCCCTCCAAGAACCCCAAACGTGCTGTTCCGTGTTCTTTCACATGATAGTCAGTCAGGTGGGTCCACAAGAGGAGACACAGGAGAGGTTCAGGGAAACAAAGTTTATTTTTACTCATAGGTCCTAGAAACAGGAGGCACGGCGTGCCACACAGGTACCCCACACCATGCAGAACCGTTTGGGGCAGTACCAGTGCTGGCCAGGAGGCAGAGGCACGGGAGCCAAGGGAGAGCCTAGGCCATGGACTTCATTAGTTTATGCACTTACCCAGTGAAGTCAAGGCAGGGCGGGGTCAACAGTTCAGGACTGGCTAGCTTGATTATACAGCAGGCTCTAAGCTACTGGAGTGGTCCTCGTTCTCTGCTGCCTGATCCTGGGATGATGAAGGCAGAGGAATATTGCCTCCTGGTGTATGTGGGGCCAGATGGAGCAGGTTAGTTTACATATCAAAAGCATGCTCCTGGCTCAGCTCTTAGCTATCTCTAAGAATTGGCTAGAATCCCCCTAGCTAGAAAAAATTTTAAGCTGTCAAAATATTACATCATAATATGCAGAAAACTAAAAAATATAAACATGTATTCTGTATTCAAATTACCTATACTACCCAACTGCCATGTGCTTCATCTTAGAGCACATACTGCTCTTTGCTTTGATTGCACTTGCCTATCTTTAAATCTTAGATCAAATACTACTTTCTCACATAAAAGCCTGGATGGTCACAGATACACTGTGGAGGGTTTTCCCCATACACACTCTGGGGACTGATGCATTTTTCAGATTGCTGTAATTACTGATTAATAAACCTGTTTCCTCTATTAATTGTAAAATCCTTCTGAGGAGCTGGGGAGTAGGAAGAGGCAGAAGTATTGTTTGAATGAATAGACGAATGAGCAAATGACTCTCCTTTCCACAGGCAACATCCCCTTCTCTTCTTCCTTCTGTCTTTACCAGGAACCATGTCTACAACATGGTGTGATGGCAGCTTTCTTGCCTCTTTTCACCAACAGCTACCAGGTCCTCTTTCTGATGAGGCTGGGGTGGCTAAAGTAGGAGTAAGGCTCAAAATTTTCAGTATCATGGAGTTTGTTTATTAGCAAGATACAAAATATATTTGGAGGCAGATAGTTTAAACCGCAAACTATAAAAATTCCAGTGTTCACAGTTTATTCATTGTGATAAGTCTTATCTCAATGAATTAATCTTTACAACAAGTGGTAAACAAAGGATATTGATTCCATTGCAAAGATGCAGAATGAAATTCAAAGATGCCAAATGACTTGGTTTGAGGTTCCAAAGCTGGTAGGTGATGGGCAAATTTTAATTCGAATCCAGGGCTTCTGTTATTAAATCTGGAGCACTTTCCATTAAGCCACACAGCTCCTTAACATACTTTTATTTCTCCTCAGCTTTTGTCAGTATTTACAGACCATAAAAAGGATCATTTTTTATGCTTACAAGCACTGAATTAGTGGTACTTTTGAATGCTTCTCAATCTAGGTAACCAGAAGAGCCTTCTCAAAAGGTAGTTTATTAGGAGAGTAGTGTCAGGGAAGTAAGCAAATATAAGCAGCTCATAACACAGAGAATGATCGCAGGATTATTTCAGAGGCCTGTGCACATCTAAGGAGGACACAGCGCTTATATAGAATATCTAGGTAAACCTAGTTTGTTTCATTATGAAATGATGAAAAGACTTCTCAAACATTTCTAGGTAGTCAGTAAAACTAGGGTTATAAGAGGCAAAATACAATGAATTGGTGCTACAGAAATAGATGAAAGTTTACAGATCTTGTGGAAAATTAGGTACATGATCGTAAAATTTAAATTGTGGCATAAAAATTAAACTGAGCCAACAGTGTATGAAAATCGATATACATTTTTATGTCTCTAACCAAAATAAAAAATATTATACAAAAGTAGTGTAGAATGATTCTTTTAATGTCTTTTCTCTGTTTTAATTTATTAGGTGAGCCAACTAATCTTATTTTTTGAAATTTTCATTTAAAAACATTCATATTAGTATTAACTTCTCATTTGCAGAATGAGAGCTGAATGTCTTCCATATGCTTCTGAGCAGGTGGTTTTAAAAATCCATGTTGGTATATTTATTTGTCTTTGCAGCTTTCATAAAGGCATTCCTGTACTATGACCCTTCAGAAACTGAAGTTTCAAATAGTAAATTTACTAGCCTTCCCTCTTTCTCTTCAGTCAATCCTCAAGATTCAGGGAAAATTAAAAGATTCAACTTTGGTAGTGTTTAGAGACCCTGCCTCAATGGTGTTATATGTTCCTAAGTGCTATTTCATGAAATAGACATTAATCCAACAGGAAACAGAAACACCAAATGTCTTATTCTATATTTTCAATTAAAAAATATAAACAGTATTTACAAAATAAAAAATCAAGAAAAAATATATAAACAATATTTACATAGCATTATATTTAAGTATTTACACAGCATTAACATAGAAGACAATAATAAATATCAGTTTGGGGTTGATGATCATTATATTTGAAATATAAGGTGCCTTTCAAGTACATGGTATACAATGAAAAGGATTATTAAAGAGTATATTGAAGAGGGGACTCTCTTGTCCCCTCCTGGCCTGAGCCAGGAGCTCTGTCCTCTCACTTTACCTCTAAATAAAAGCCTCTGCCTTGCTCTCCTAAAAAAAAAAAATAATAATAATAATCTCATGGAAAATTATTAGCTACATGACTCAGAATTTACATTAAGTATATTTTGGATCCTAATATTTTTTCCTTATTTAAAAATAAACACAAGCCTACTTGAAAGTCTAAGTTTGCTTTCAATAAATCACCTATCAATGTAACATGATAAATTTATTTTCTTTTTTTTTAAATTAAGGTATCATTGATATACAATCTTATGCTTAGATTTCACATGAGCAACACTGTGGTTACTACATTCCCCCCATTATCAAGTCCCCACCACACACCCCATTACAGTCACTGTCCATCATAGTAAGATGCTATAGAGTCACTACTTGTCTTCTCTGTGCTATACTGCCTTCCCCGTGTCCCCCCTACATTATGTGTGCTAATCGTAATGCTCCTTATCCCTCCTTTCCCACCCACCCTCCCCAGTCCCTTTCCCTTTGGTAACTGTTAGTCCATTCTTGGGCTCTGTGAGTCTGCTGCTGTTTTGTTCCTTCAGTTTTTGCTTTGTTGTTATACTCCACAGGTGAGTGATATCATTTGGTTCTTGTCTTTCTCTGCTTGGCTTATTTCACTGAGCATAATACCCTCTAGCTCCATCCATGTTGTTGCAAATGGTAGTTTACAATCTTTAAACATAACTGAAGAACAAAACTTTGGGAATGCTCTTAAAATGTTAAGTAACTTAAAATGTATAAAAAACTATATTGAGGAAAATGTCATTCATTATAGCTTAATAAATGTAAATGATATTTGAAATGTATGCACATATATCATGGGAAGAGTACACTGACCTAACAATACAGGTATACAAAGGAATGCGTAGTTCATGTGACACCTGTTAATCCAATGAATTGGTCCACTGCCAGAGTGAGTAATTACTAAGGTAGGCTGAGTCAGCAATATACCACTTCAAATTTTTAAGTAAACTTGAAAATAGTTTTCAACTTTTATTTAACCATAAAATATATAAAACAAGAAAATAGTGAACTGAAAAGTAGGCTTGAACTTGGAATCAAGTAATTTTGTCAATGTGAGAAAATGTTGGCAAATCCCAGTTTGTAAAACAGTCTACAGAGACAAATGATAGGGACTGTTTTGATTATGAGAACGTATCATGCTGAGAGCAACATTTGGATTTTTTTGCCCCATTGTCAGTGTTATTTAATTCATGAGTTGGTGAATTAAATACCATATATAATGGGAAAACAATATTTTCCACTAAATCACACTATATATTCACAAAGCAGGTTATGTATCAGTAAGAAAAATAAATCTTTCTGTATATTAAAAAATAAAAATAGAATAATCTGTACAAGGTTTTTAAAAACATAGCAAACTAACCTATAATCATGACCCTTTTTTTGCCATGATTATATTGAGTCTTAGTTATCTATTCAACAAATTAAATCAGAAATCTCTGATCCACCAGTGTTTTGGATGCTAAATTCTTCTGTCCAACTGTATTACGGATAAATCTAAAAATCTGGGAAAAAAATATGAAAAAATTCAGAATGAAAAAATATATTAAGAAAAACATTCACATCAATTAAAATACCTAAAACTAATTCTCTCAACCATTTATTTTCATGAATCAGACATATGAACTCCAAGATGATATACAAAATTATTTCAAGACTATTACTATTTTTATAATATCAAAGCAGTGTGTGTGTCTATTTAAAATATATTTTTTATGAATTAGTAATACAAATCTCATTTCACAGGAATATGCTTTTGAATAATTTTCAAGGCAACTTTCCTCTAGCTTTAAAAGCTAAGGCAACATCAGAAGAACTGTTAGGGATAGAATTTTTTGTAATTCTGGATCTCTTGTCAAGGAATAATAAAATATATCTTACTAACTCATATTCTTCCTCGACATGGTGGGGGGAATATTTGGGTAACATTAATAACATTTCCAGAACAAATCTTTCTTGAAATCTCCATTTCAGGCTCCACACTCTTTCATACAGTTATTATTTTTTTTTATCCACACAGGTAAGAAATGTGTGAGTTACAACTTAAAGAGAGTTTTCTGTGGCTGAGCTGAGACAGATCTCCAGTGCTTGCCTTTTTGTTACATTAACTTTTGGTGCAGAGGGTGAAGGGGACAATAATTACTGCTCCCTTCTGGCCTCTAGGAGATTTGGCAATGTAAGTATCTTCCTACTGGATTACTTTCATATTTGCTCAAGAAACTTGTGTCCTCCAGGAGACCCCAGTATTTCACTGACCCTGAAGGAGAGTATCAAATGAGGTTGGTTGACATGTTATTCTTTTTTGGGGGTAAGATTAATCATATTATAAACTTTTGTACATTCCTAGTCAAAGTAGACATAATTACTCTCTGCTACAAAAATAAGTATCTACTTCAAACATATTTCTTTTAAAATGAACCCAGAAAAAATTTTTTAATTTACCTCTTGTTGTAGGTATGTAAGGAAGGCTGCTAGAAGAAAATTTTGGCAAGCCAAATCCACAACAGAGAAGAACAGCAGATCATAAATAAGAAGAGTGGCTTCATTTCCATAATACAGAACACTGCTGAAAGAATAACCTTCATCTATGTAAAAAAAAAGCAATTTGTAAGATATAAATTAGAAATTTAAAAATAGAATAAACCTGTGCTAAATTTCTGGTGATAAAATTTGGACATTTAAAAACAGTCTAACAGAAACTAGCTAGTTACTACTTAACAATACTTCATGGCTTATAAAAAATAAACAGAAGTTATAAAAATTCTCTAATGTAAAAATGGTTAGTCAAGGAACTCTGCTCTTAAAAAGCAGTTTTTAACATTTGGACTAAGTGTCAGTAACTGCTAGAAGTGGAAGTACATATAGTCAATACCTTTCAAAGACCAGGTAATGAATAGCCTTTATTTGCTTATATAACTAAAAGCTAAAAAATCTTAGAAATATTCTCTAAGATGCACTAAGCTAGAAAAAGCAAAACAAAACCAGCGAGGACTAGAATACTACACAGTGTGCTACAATTTGTGTCTCAAATAGTCCCCTAAGGTTCTGCTCTGGGACTTCCTTTCTTCTCACTCCACAAGGAAGGGTTTGTCCTTTTTGGCATATGAACATCCATTTAAGATTCTGATGAAAGCAGACCTTTCCACCAGGGTGGAGAAAAGCACACATATATGAATCTTGCACACAATTTAGGGAGGTCCAGAGAACCACTGAAGCCATGGATACCCAGTTAGGAACTCCTGCTTTATTCAAGGGGAGCTCTGGCATGCTGGTAATTTTCTTTTTTTGATCAGGGTGCTAGTTAGAAGGATATATTCTGTTTGTGAAAATTCACTGATCTTTTAAGACATATCCTTACAAAATATGCAGTTCTGTATATATATTATACTTGTATATGTATTTTTTTTAATGAACAAGCTTGCTATAGATGTTCTTCCTGAGTGATCTTTCACTGCCACTGCTCCAACAGTGACCTTACTTCCAGCTTACTATGTCTTTGCTTTCTCCTAAGATCCAGTCCCTCACAGTTAATATTTAATGCCTTATTGGGTATCTCCTCCTGGATGTCCCAAAGGTACCTCAAGACACAACATATTGAAAACTAAATTCATACTCTTTCAACCTGGGCCTCCTTCTGCATGTGCCCTGTCTTAGTGAAAGGCAGCAACACTACCCACCCAGTCACACAAGCTGGAAATGCAGATTATCTTTGACTACTCTTTTTCTCCTACCCCTTTTTTTCCTAGTATCTCTGGCAATCCTTCTTTATCCCCATTACTACTGCCTTTACTCATATTCTCATCATCTCCTGAAGATGAAGATGATAATGACTATATTATTATTAGAAATAGTGCCATCACTTCATTGGGAAGCCTACCTATATCAGGTACTCATACATACAGGCTCTGTATACATAACACATGTATAAACACAAAAACCTCTAGAGGGCTATATACTATTCACTACTGCCAGAGTAATTTTTCCAACTTGCAAATCAGATCTACTTAACACTTTTTGAAAATTTCCAAATTTTTTTGACCATGTTTCCCTATCAGGGTAAAATGTTGAGCATACATCCCACAGTAGGTATACTTTATTAGTTACCATGACATATGTCAAAAATTTTTTTAAATATAAATTAAGAATAATGGAATTGTAAATATACAAATAGACATTTTAATGTATTTTTCTCATACCTTTGTGCACTCCATACCTCTATGGGACAAAAATTTAAAAACAATTTTTTTGTAAACACTGCCCCACAGGATAAAGTAAAACCTTAGGATGTCAGACAAGGCCTTTGGGATTTGGACTCAGCCCTGTTTATTTCATGAACTCTCCCTCACTGTGTCCCACTTTATATCAGTCTTCAATCATAAAGTTCAAAAGTACAGAATGCCCTTTTCCCCTTCTGCACAAATGTCTGCTTCTCTTCCCTTGGCCCTCCTGTTTGACAACAGTAACTCATTTTTGATCCAGTCGAAACTTCTCCATGTTGCCTCTTCTGGCTTCATGTGTCTGGGTAGATTTTCTACTCTTCTTTCTGCACCTGGTGCAACTTGTGCCTGCACAGACTTCTATCCCAGCACCTTTCCACTCACCTATTCACATGCCTATCTCCCAGGGTCTACTAAACAAGATGCCCAAGGAATGACCGCTGGTCAGTGAATCCCAAGACTGGCACACATATGCATGGGTAAGTGTTATCTAGGCCAGGACACTGTTTATGCCATTTCCATTCTTACCAACCCATGTAAGAGGTTATCTGTCATGATAAAAGTTATATATATACTATCTTCATATTTATTAGAAATCAAGGTTAGTCATGACTTCTGTCATAGATATCTGCAATTTTTAAGAATTTGGATAAAATGAAAAATTAAATGTTAATTTAAATGGTTGTGATTAATCACAAATGTTATTCGCCTTTAATTGTTCCATAAGTGTGCCACTGAATAAACATTTTAATAAAATCTAAATTTTATGTATGTATTTTACCACCTCTTCTTTGTATACCACCGATTTTGAAATTAAGTGTTTTTGCTTTCTTACAGAATAATTATCTTTTATATTTTTGTTCCTTGGTACATGACATAATAAAACTAAACACAGAAAACTATAATTCCATGAAGTTAACTAAGTTTTTTCCTTTGTTTATATATAAAATTATAAAATTAAAAGGGAAGTAATAACTATAAGCACTTTATATCATACTTTGAAAATAGTGATCAAGTTTAGCAAAGGCATTTGAAGGATACCGTTGTAAAAGATGCTTTTTTCCATTGGTTCCATGAATTCCATTCCAAGAATTCTTTCAAGAAGCAATTTATCTTTTATAAAGTAGTCCATTTCTTTATGGACCTAATATAAAAAGACAGATAATTTAAAAAATAGCAGTGAAATAAATGTTTCTCAATTAATGTAAAATCAGGAGGAGAGAAAATGAAAAATAAATAGTACACAAAGAAAATCTGTTCTTCAAAAAGACTGATTTTGCCATGTTGAGCTTTATCACAAAATTCTCTTTAGGAATGTTTTAAATTGCAAATGTCTTTAGTAGTATTTAGAACCACATGTACTAAAAATCAATTTATAAACTTTTCAGAAATACTATCATGGCATAACATAGTTCTATAATGAAATAGCAACTTTTCAGTAACTGGCTAAGAAAATTCCAGTATAAATATACTTTAAACAAATCATCATTACACGAATAGATATATAGGAGGATATCATCTTACTTTTACATAACTTAACTTTATCCCTAAAGAAGGGTTCTAAATTCGCTGACTCAGTTGACTGAAGAAATAATTGACATTCCTGGTTAATTTTTTTTAATTGAATTTTGATTCTAGTTTACATGTAAATGCTGACATACATACATGATCAATGAAAGAGCCAAGGAATTTATTCATAGTATGATATGCTTTTATACTCTGCTCAAAAGTACTTGCTGATGAACTCAATAATCTGGCAGGGCCATTTTTCTAATGTGAAAAAGAGACAAGAATAAATGTAATATGGCTTCCATTCTTGTTTTTTTCAGTAATATAAAATATTGGTGAAATATACCTGAACTGTACTTCATACAAACCCTTGTAAGTGTCTCATGGATTCTGTCATAGTGTTGTCTCATCTGGCTAGAAACTGCAATTTGAAAAGTTTGGCCATCTGTGTTGGGTACCAAACCTCTCTGGCTACACAAATTTTCCTGAAAAGTTAAAGGACTTAAATTAACACCATGAAAATTTGCGTATCTCAAAAAGAATATACAATGTTTTTCTTTTAGTTGGTACCATCTATCACAAGATCTGGAAGCCAATTGAAACTACATTTGAGACAAAGACAATCTAATATTATCCAAGGTTCCCACTCCCCTTTATGTTTTACTAATTTCTCTTTTGTCATACTTCCCTGCAGATTTCTAAATCATCTCTTTTACTATTCCCAACTTAAAAAAAAATCCATACTTAAGATAATGAACTCTTAAGTCCACTGTATACTGGTATTCTTAGCTTTCTTTATGATTAAGTTTACTGATTGATCTTTAACACACGCCAAAGAGTTGTTTTAGAAATACCTGCTTTTTAAACTGTAAATAGTCCTTTTTTGTTATTTAAACACTTTAAAAAAACTTTTAGTTAACTGCAATAAAAAGATAGTGACATGTGACTGAATACATGACTGACAGTTGATGTCATGGACCAGAAATCCACTTCAGGTCTCCTTGACACTACTTGCAGCCTGACAACGATGAAACATGAAGTTTTGTCCTACCCTACACCACCTAGCCACTTCCTATTGATGCTTCAAGGTCGGCTCAAGTCCTCTTACCTCCCTTCTCTTGCCTTTATTTGCCTACTTCAGAGCTTAATAGTCTCCTCCTTTGTCTAAAGTTAATCTGCAAATATAACACTTAGTTTTCTACAGCTTACTATGAAATCAACACATAGTGAATTTCTCTATTGTTAAAAGAATGTGTTTTTTTTTCCTGATTGGAAAAGCATATTTATTGCAGAGAATTTATAAAATATGGAGAGGTAAAAAAAGAAAAGAAAACAAATCACCTATGATCTCAACACTCAAAGATTGGAGTATTTTATGGTTTCATTTCCAGTCCTTTAAAGGTCTAGGCATATACATACAGATAGCATAAAACTAGGATATAGACCAATTTCTTTTTCACTTAACATTATATCCTAAGTCACTCTCCATGTCCTTAAATATTCTATAAAACATGATTTTTAATGTCTACCTAAGACTTCACTATATAGGTAAACCAACTGATTTAATATTCTCATTTTTATGTATGTTTTTGCTCTTTTAAGTAACCCCTGGGATGAAGATCCTAAACCTAACTAGCTATTCACATTGCTAACTATTTCCTTGAGTTAGGAGCATAGAAACAGTGAGTCAAAGATAATGAACTCTTAAAAAGCTCTTGGTATATATTGCCAAATGCTTTCCAGAAGGTTTATCAATATCATCCTGAGACTAGTAGCTTTATGAGTGCCCATTTCATCAGTCCTTGCTGCTAGTGTGAGCTTTTGAAAAAGAGTTTGCTAATTTGAAAAGGGCAAAAGTGTTATTCTTATATTCATTTATTTGATTATATATGAGCTGAATATTTTTTAGAGGTTTATTAGTCTCCTTTGTTTCTTATTTATTTATTTTTTAAAATCTTTTTGTTATTTTTCCACTGAGGTTTTAACTCATTGTTTGCTTACTGACTGATTTGCATGACTTTCAATGTTGTTATCAATATCTTTGTCCTATTTACTATGAGAATGTTACCTTAATTTGCTATGTCTTTTACCTACATGATTGTTGTAAATATTCTGCATTAATAAAGTAAAATCAATGGATATTCCCTGTTTGATGTTTTCTATTCTTTATGCTTACCATGTCTCTCCCAATCTGAAATATTATTTTCTAGGTTTTCATAGTTTCATTTTTTTATATTTACCTTTTCAACCCAGATGTATTTCTAATAGTTAACCAACTGATCCAGTTCAAATAAGTCATTCTTCTCTGAGATGCCGTTACCATGTATTAAATTCTTGCAAGTCAAAGAAAGGTATAGTTCCTTAGTCAATAAAACCCCTTGATTTTTCTTCTTAAGGATTTACTTTTCTTTTTAAAATTTATTACAGAAATTTTCTAATGCATATAGTAGAGAGAACAGTAAACCATCCATCACCCAACATTAATAATTACCAACATTTTACCAATTTTGTTTCATCTATCCTCCCAACTTTTCTTTTTTCCTTAAAAGCAAACTTTAGATGTCATGTCATTTCATCTGTAAATACTTCTGCATGTATCTCTTAACTAATAGGTTTGAAAAAATAGTACCATGTCTTTTTCACACCTAAAAAATTAATCATTCCTAATATAATTTAATACTCTATTAAGTCTCCCAGATTTTTCCCAAAGGTTTTTTTTATAGGTGGTTTGTTTGAATCAAGATCCAAAGTCTACACATTTTATTTTATTGTTTTGTTTCTTAAATCTCTCTTACTATCAAACATTTCTTTTCCCACCATCACCACCACCCCTCCTTTTCTTTTGATGCCTTTGATTTGTTGGAGACATGGTCATTTGTCCCATGAGACAGCCTACATTCTAGTTTTGGCTACTTGTTTCCTATGGTATTATTTTATTTGTCCCTCTGTCCCCTCTATTTCCTGTAAATTGGTGGCTTTAGAGCTAGAGGCTTGATTACATTCAGGTTCAATTTTCTTAGGCAAGAATATTTCATGGGCAATGTTGTGTAATTCCTACTGTATCATAACAAGAAGTGAATAATGTCAGTTGTCCAAATTTTTCTTGTGGTAAGATTGAGCCAGTGTTCAGATTATGTCAACCTCATTCCTCATTATAGTTTTCTATTAACCTTCACTTAATAATCTTAGCATCCATTGATGACTGTAATCAGTGTGTATTAATCGATTAGTCATTATAAAATGGTGGTTCCTAACTTACAAGTCCTTTTACTTTTTTCTATAAGGAAGGACTGTCCCTCATGAAATCATCTTGTTACTCTGAAGTACAGTTCATTTAGGAACTGCAGGATTAAATTTGATTCTTTCCCTTTATCAGTGTTCCTGGTAATGAGTTGGTACCCAAGCAACTTTCAAAACAAAGCAACAGGATTTTCTTAAATATTATGAATCCTAGATTAAGAGAACCCATCTCTCAACTTAGAAACTAAAAGATGTAAAATACATTCATACCGCTTCTCTTTTAAGATTCATATTCATTTCTTCCATATTAGTATCCGCATGCCCATGTACTGATCTACCATGAATGTAATAGCCAAAACATTTGTGGGATAACAGAAACACTGATATCTAGAAAAAGAGAAGAAAAAGGAGCAATTAGAACTCATCGCAAAACAATCAGAATTAAGTTTTCTTTAAAACTGATCCCTTTATCTCCAAATAATGAGGGTTGAATTCTTGGAAAATAAGGTAATAAAGAATAATGAGGTTATTTTTAAAATGTAGATGGAAAAGAAATTGAAGGTATTTTCCAAGAAAGGACGAAATAGGATTGATAAATGAAAAGTTTTCAGTGATTTTGTGCTCAGTAAACTATTTGGTAGCATAAGGAATTCATAATTAAGAAACTGCAAATAAGGAAAAAGAAATTAAGGCAGTAAATATTAACTTGTAGCTCATTACAGTATCTCTGGAATTAACAACCAGTGGAAAATTAGACTAAAAATCCAATCATACGATATCACTTTTAAAGCCTCTCTTAATGTACTCATGACCTTTAAAAAGGGAAAAGTAACAGTTTTAAGATAAAGTCAGAAAGTACTTACATTGCTCATACAGCATAAATCAACAAACTGTCGAATTTTATCTTCTATGAATCTCTCATAAAAGACAGCAAAGAACACAATCTGAAACATTAAGCCAAGTTCATACTTATTAGCTTTTGGTTTTTAATTTTCTTTTATAGTCACAGTATGGTATTGTAAGAAAAAAGAAGTTCCAGCCAAGAATACAGTGGCCTCTAACGGTTCCTGTGGGATGATTACGTATGATTTCTGATTCCTCTGTTAAAAGAAGGTTTTGGAATTCTGTTAATATTCATCAAGGGAGCCTATTTTAAATTTACAAAAAATTTTGTGTCATTAAACAAGGTAGGAAAAACATGGGGGAAAACAGGGGCTTTAAAAAACTTAGGATAAAACAATGTGTTAATGGGCAGATTTGTGTCTGGTTCTGAAGTTCTGCCCATCTCCTAAATTGCAAAGCCATTAGGCAAGTTGCTGCTTTTCCAAAAATGCTCAATCATAACATAAGTTGGTCATGGGGATGGTAGTTCAGCATGGAGAATATAGCCAGTGATTCTGTAACATCTTTCCATGTTGACAGATAGTAATTGCACTAGTGGGGGTGAGGATTTAATAATATGGGTAACCATTGGTCCACTGTGTTGTATACTTGAAACCAATATAAGACTATATATATATATCTACTATACTTCAATTAAAAAAATGTTGCTGCTTTTCAAATTAATCTGACAGAGTAGCCCAAGAAAAACACATAGCAAGTGTTCTATTTCAACTACAGATAATGTGTTAAATATTCAAATGTAATGGTTTCAATTGTTTTCTTAGATGTAACAATACTAGAAAGGGAAATTTTACATATCAAAAGAGAAGTTTACTTTGTAGCCTTTCTTAGATGTATTTCAGAGAAAGATAACATTTCCTAACCACTCAATTTAAAGCTGTCCCTGTTGTCCCCCATTCTTAACTTCCTCTTCCCTCCCCCCCGCCTCCATTTATTTGCTCTCATCTCCCTGCTTATTCCCTTCACATCCCCAGGCACAATTTGTAACTTGTTCTTGTTATATAGCACATCCGAGTTCAGCACAGTGCCTAGTACATAAAATGTACTCAGATATGTGAATGAATAAACTAATGAATTACAGCAGCTAATTACTAAAAACAATTTACGATATTCTATATACACATTGTTTTAAACAACTTTAAAGGACATGAAACAGCAACGTTCAAAGTTTAAAAATTAAAGGATGCCCTTAAAAGTTGAAGGTTTAGGGAAATAAGTCTAACATTAGGAGAATCAAAAATAATCTTTATAGACAGATTTATGGAGAAGGTTGCCACAGGGACGCTTAAGGATATAAACACTGAAAACCTTAGAATGTTACCATGGAGAGAAATATTCCTATGAGAATGACAGCAGTGAGAACAAAGAATAAGGTTAGATGTGGTGCCTGAGACCCTTGTCTCTGCCCCAGGGATCTCTTCCCCTTACTCCTCATTGACACAGCCTCTCTGCAATAGGCACTCTGCTGTCCAGGTGAAAGATGCTTGTGCAGCAAGATGTGGCCACATGACTAATCCTGGCCAAGGAGATGTAGAGACTTCTGAGAAGACTTATAGAGAAGAGGGTGAGCTCTGCTCCACTGTCTTCCTCCTGCAACCCCATCAGCCATTAAGGACCATGAGGTGACCTTAGTGATGGAAGTCCTGGGTGGCAGAGCAGAACACAGGCTTCTGGGTCCTGACAGCAGCACAGAGCCACTCTGCACTGCTGACCTCTGCTCTTCTTTCTCATGGGAGAAATAAATATCACTTATTTCAGCCACTGCTATTTTCTTTTTTTGTTGTATTCAACCAACTATGAAAAGCTTTAGAAGGTGTACCTTTAAATTTCTACATCCAGATGAATCTCATCTATTCAACAAAAACATAATACTGGTATATGTACAAAATAAAATATTTTCTTACTATTTTATTGATGATAAACACCAAACGCAATACTCTTTTGATCCTATCTTATTTCAAATTCTGATTTGTTTGTCTTTCTTTTCTGATTGTCAAACTATCCCTCATTAGCTCTATTCCTATAGTTTCAAATTTAAACAAGTCTCACCAATTTAAAGTAAACATAAATTTTAAGTCTATTCTCAGGTTATACATAGTATCCACTTAGATCCAATTCTATAGGAATTTTGGAATTTAAATCCCAAAGGATCTTTAAAAATTGGCTTTTTTAGGCAAATATTTTTTCA
Source organism: Smutsia gigantea (assembly GCA_032199065.1). Classification (NCBI taxonomy): domain Eukaryota; kingdom Metazoa; phylum Chordata; class Mammalia; order Pholidota; family Manidae; genus Smutsia; species Smutsia gigantea. The sequence continues at coordinate 8,856 of JAVSCE010018049.1, read as the reverse complement.
CTGGGTTATAGAATATGCATATATCAGTATTCTATTTCAATTACAGATAATGTGTTCATATGAATATTAAAATGGAAAGGTTTTGAAACACTTGACCCCAGTCTTTCTACAGGTCCCATTTTTATTTGCTGACTTCAAAGTTAAAGGAATTTTTAACCAACAAACTCTCTTTCAATGCATGAAAGTATCTGGAAGCAAGAGAAAGAAGTGCAGACATTAGAGTTAAGTGCTCTAGCTGCTGCTTTCTTTACTCCCTCACATTCTTTTTTTTTTTTTTTAAGTTTTAAGAAGGTAAGTAAGCACAGAAAAGATCCTCTGCTAGACCCATATGACATGAGGCTGAGATTTATTTTCAGGTTCAGTTATTTGAATAAATATTTTAAAGAAAACTTCACAAGAGGTCCTGCCATTTTGGGTGAGATTTAATGATATTTAAATAAATGTAAACCGTAAGTTATATTTCAAAAAGAAAAGAAAATATTAAGGGCAGCTTAGTTATCCTTGTAGTTAAATATAAACTAAACAGAGTCTAGCCTATGACTTGGAAGCACAGACTCTAAAAAACCCTCAGAGCCCCTCTATTGATATGAATCTGAATCTGAAATGAGATTGCCTGGGTTCAAATTCCAGTTATGCCAATCTCTAGTTGCATGACTTTAGGAAACTATTTAAACTTTGGTGCCTCAATGTCATCTGTAAAATGAGGATACCAATAGAACCCATCTCTGAGGGCTACTCAGATTAAGTAAATTAATATGTATAATGCAGTTAATTAATTCAGTGCTTGGATTATAACATTATGTAAGAATAAGCTATTAGTTATTATTGTTGTTACCATTTTTCTTCTATAGAGACCAAGATGTAGTCAGCATTTGAGGATAATCAGTATATAAACAGAGAGAGGCACTGTTGCTTAAAAGCATGATCTCTTATTACCTGTATAATTCCAATGACTAGCCAAAGAACAGTAGATACTGCATATCTCAGAATGCGGCTATAAGGAGCTATGTAGCTAGGGGGGCTTCTGGAAAGACTAGAGGATAAGTCCATCAATGCTAAGTTCTTGAATCCCACAACCTGCAGTAAAAAGGAAAAATAACAATTTAAGTAGACATGGATGAAGAAAACTCCTCTGATCTGAAAATGAGACATTCTTCTTTACCCTTTACCTTAAAAACAAATTGAAGTTTGCACAAACAGAAAATGTAGATAAATTGTTCAGTATGTTTAATTACAAAGTATTTAATATAATATAAAGTATTTATTTAGTTCATTTGATAGTCTTTTCAATATCTCCAAGAGCCAAATATAATCATATTATTATTACACTGACACTGACTTATCATATACACTGACGAAGCTCAAAAATTTCTGTTAAAAGAATAAAACTTCCTTCAGTAAACTACCAATGAACAACCAGCATTTCATGAGTTTTTAACATATGCCGGACATTACGCAAAATACTTTTTATACTCTAAAACACTATTTTCCAAAACATCTTTTGAGGAAGATACCTTATTTGATGAAAAGAAGCCATGGTTAGCCATGAATATTATACTTACCTCCATGCATTTACCCTCATAGAATAAAGGCTCTGGGAAGATTTATGGTAAAGGAATCAACATGACTTTATTGAATCCAGTGTTTTCCAAACTTACTTGACTATATAACACTTCTTTTTCATGTATAGAGCTTTTAAAGCTCTATAAAACACTCCTAAAAAACACTAGTACAATGAATTTTTGAAATATTCATGTGCTCTAGGGATACACATATTCTTCTAGCTTTAAAAAAGGAAAGGAAGAGAAAAAAGGGAGAAAGGAAGAAAAGAGGAAAAAGAAAAAAGCAGACAGACATGAGGTAATAATTCATATCTAATCTTATTTAAGCAGCTAATTCTTGAAAATACCTATTACCCATATAAATGGCTTACATATTTCAGTCTCATATTCAGTACTGAATACTTCTTTTAACAATTCCAACTAGATCCACAAAGTAATTATAAAGGAATCATAAGCATATACCGATACAATATGTATTTACTGTTTAGCTGTAGCCCCAGCTTTTTGCAAAGAACACAGTCTATAGTAGGTGTTCAATGATAATTTGTTGGAAAATTTCACCCTTATAATAGTGATTCTATTCCAGGTACGAGAATGTGAGTCATGCAGGGAGGTGGCTTTTTCAAAATATAGATAACCGGGCTCACCTCAGAACTACTGAATCAAACATAATCTCCAGGGACGACACCAGGCATAGGTATGGTTTTAGTTTTGCAATATGAAAAGAGTTCCAGAGATTGGTTGCACAACAGTGTGAATGTACTTAACTCAACTGAACTGTATACTTAATAATGGTTAAGAGGGTAGTTTTATTTTATATTTATTTTGCCACAATTTTTAAAAAGCCCCTCTTTTTAATGGCTTGATAACAATATTTTAACCTGGAGAAAACTCATCCACTGGGATGAAAATTTAGCTGAAATTGTATGAAATTAACATTACCGAGGCACCCATAAATTGCACACATCAGTTTATACCTCCAAAAAGAAGAGGACAGTAAGTACTTGAAAGAGTGGATTAATTTTTCTCACAGTCTGAATTTCATTCCATTCATTTGCTATAAAATATGTTCTCCATATGCTTACAGGAACAGCAGCACTCCGAACACCGCCCTCACCTGGTCAGGGAGATAAAATGAGTAAAAGGATTTCACTTTCTTTGTTCTGCAAGGGTAGCAATAGAATTTTGATGCAAATGGTTATTTCAGTTACCTTCAGCAGCTTTAAAAACGTTTCTTTTAGGTCGCTCCCAATCAATAAAGAATATATCTATGGTAATCTGGGATATGAGCTTATGCAAAAATTGCAGAGCCTGAGAATGACAAACAGACCACCTGAAAAGTATCTGCATTAAGCCTGCTCATGAAACCAATATTGAGTTTTTAAAGAAACATACTACAATCACAAGGATATATAATTTTCACAAGTGACAAAGGAAGTTACAGTACCATTCAGGGATCACCAGAAGCTCATCAAACCACATGGAGTGTATGGGATGACTCCTTTCTTCAGAGGGTTCTCAAATCAGTGGGATACTCAATAATCATAATACAATGGGATGATATCTACCAAAGAGGCATGCAAAAAGCTTCACACAGATTGACAGAACAATGAGGTGTGGAGGGAGGTTGCCATGGGAAAAGGATGAAAAGAATATGGAGACAGAGAAAATAAATTCTATGATTTTGGCACTTTATCCAAGGTGGTACCTTTAACTCTCAACAGAGACAAAATTCATGCCTAAGGCATTTTGTCCCATTGTGAATGTATTATCAAACTTTAGAGAACAAAGTCACAAATAAAATATTTTATCAATTACCTGTAACTCATGTTAGTCCAAACACATTTATGGTTCCCTAGAAAAAGTATTTAAGCCAGATTTTCAGAATGAGCTGTTTTAAATAAAAGTATACTTCCTAGGTAAAATAGAATAATGCGTGCTTTCAAAATCAAATTAAATTTTACACCAAAGATTTTGAAAACATTTTAATTTTAAAGACCTATGAGTTTTTAGCAGGTCTTTTCAATTCAGTAACCAGTCTTTGGAAATTCACCTTTAGAGCAAAAGCGCATCCAACGTAAGTAACGAGACGTTCTTCCTGCGCCGGCCCTGGCAGCAGAACAAAAGCCAACTTCTGTGCCTATGATAAAATTACACCATTAAGTATGACCATGCAAGTCTTTTACTAAGCAAAACTCATAAACCAAAGACAGTATAAGAGAGGGAGGTGGTGACACACAATAAGCAGCACACTCAGAGAATGGTAAGTTTGGCACTTGCCTCAATACTCTTGATCGGCAATGCTCCCAAATAAAAATAGTTCCTTTATAAAGGGAGCTTACCAGTTATTCAGGTATTGGCATTTAGGTTAAATTCAGAAACTCACTTACTTTGAAGAAAATCAGCCAATAAAGACCTGTTCCCACAGTGATGATAAAGAAAACATTGGCTAGATCACCAGCATAGTATACCAAGAATTTCATAACTGTCTGCAATTTAAAAAGAGAATTACAGTTGTTAAAGACTCAATTTATACTACCACTTTTAATAACATATTATCTACCCAGTTTGCCAAGCTTCAAGCCTTTTTTTATGTGTCCATGGATCACTCAGTTCTGAAGACCAACCGCAGCTACCTGCTGGATACTTTGAGATCTTTACCTTTCGGTCCATTCCTGTTAGCACTGTCTTAGTCAACCCTTCTCACCTTTCACCATCTAAGAAAGTTAGACTGCTTCATCATTTTCTCCTAGTTTGGAAACTTTCACCCCAATCAATCCTCCGCATTCCCACAGATAGCTTTCTAAAATATAAGTTGGATTGTGTCACATCCCCTCTTAAAAATGTACAGTGACTCCTCATTAAAGTATAAAGTCCTGACCCACAAGATCAATACCCTTCACCACCTAGAACAAAATGGACTTTTTAGTCTCATCTGCCAGTTCCAACTACTCACCCAATGACCGACCATTCCACACTTTCATCTAAGTTATTTTGTGGAATGAAATGGGCATAGTTTCATCAAATATTCTTTCCTTCTCTGTGGCCAACTCTTATGAACTCTGAGAGCAGAGCCCATGCCTGTCTTTGCTCACTACCACATGCCGTAGCGCCCGGTGGAGTGCACGGCACTCATCAAGTAGGTCCTCAGTGACTATCTGGGGAATGCACAGATAGCCCAGCCCAGCCTAATGTTCACTTCTCTGGGAAGCCTTTCTTGACTCTCCCAAACAGTAAATCAGTCGCCACTCTGATTCTTCAAGACATTGGCTCTGGAGTCAGGAAGATACCCAGAACAAACAGGCTACTAAGTTGCCTGATTTTCATCAACAACGTGGGAATACCACCTATTATTGAATTGTAAAAATTAAACAGGTAGAAAATTTATTTAAACTCTTCCACAATTTCATCATGTGCAAAATGAGAATGATAATAATAATACCTAACTTCAAACAGCTACTGTAATGAATTACCCAAGTAAGGCTTTAAAAAGTGCCTTGCACATAGTCAATATTCAATTTTAGATAAAAATAAAAACAAAGATAAACATAAAAAAAGATAAATATAAAAAAAGATTAAATGAGAAGTAAAGCCATAAAGCTAATGGAATAAAATGTGGGAATATAGCTTTGTGATCCTGAGATAGGGAAGGTTTTCCTAAACAATATCCTAAAAACACATAACAAAACAGGATAAACTACTCAGATATGAAAGTATCAAAATTAAGAGTTTCTGTTAAACAAAGGAACACACAGATAAAAATAACAGATGGGTCACATCTGGAAGAGAAATTTCAACATCAAAAACCAAAAGGGGATTTATATTTAGAAAATACAAAAGTCCTTAATTAAGTAAGAAAAATTTGAAACCTAATTGAAAAAATGGGCAAGGGACATAAACAGGCAATTAACAGAAGGGGAAACCCACATAATTAATAAACTGTATGAAATCAGCGACATGAAAATTAAACCAACAATGATACTTACTACCTATACTACCAAACTGGCAAAACATGGAAAGGCTGAAAAAATATCAATTGCCAACAAGGATGTGCTGAAACAAGAACAGCACTGTGGGTGGGAATGCAGACTGGCACACAGCAACACGGGAGGGCGATGAGGGGTGCTATCCGTCTCCTCATTATATACTCCAGAGAAACTCAGGCAACTTTTCACTCATCCTCTACCTGTGTCTTATGAGAAGGACACAATATAGTCCAAAGATAAAAATATACTTTAAAAACTCCTGAGATCATACCTGTAAATCAATCATGGGACTCCCAATGCGCCTCTTCCACCCTGCTGTCTTCAAAAGAGATGATAAAACAGCTAGCCCACCCAATACACCCAAAGCAATCTAAAAACAAACAAAAAAAGCATTTTGGAATTTATGTGATTTTCCTCAACAATGTTCAAAAATATGTAAATAGAGAGTAAGGAAGGGCTCAAAAAAATGGTGGAGTGTGTGTTGAAAGGGCATGGGAGAATATAATTTCACTTATTTGTGGAATATAAAAACAAAGCAAAACAGAAGGAACAAAACAGCAGTAGAACCACAGACACAGAAGGAACTACTGGTTACTAAGGGGGAGGGGTGGGGCTGACGGTGGGGCATGGGGGGATAAAAGGGCACAATAATTTGTGATCACAATATAAGTTGATCACAGGGACTGTTGAACCACTGTGATGTACATTTGAAACCAACATGAGATTGTCTATCAATGATGCTTTAAGAAAAAAAAAAATCAACAAGAAAAAGGGCATGGGAGCCAAGTTGAAGGAACTCCCATTGGCCAAATCTAGGACAATTTGACTAAGAAAATAGTAGTGCATTATAATCACTAGAATAAAATAAATATTCAAGAGTCAATACAGGTTTAAAAAAATAATTGAATAAATAAATCAATGTGGGCAAAGGGACAGCTTCTCCTTACGGGAGAATTGAAATTAATATAGAAGAAATGACAGTAATAAAAAAATCATCATCATCTGATACAGATATCACAGTAATATACTTCCTAGAGGCAGGGGTCATCAAATGACACTAAAATTAGAGCAAACTGATAATGAGAAGCAGAATATTTGCAAAATCCCAAAGTATCTCCCCCTAAGATACTTATTAATTGAATACAAATGGGAAAATACAGTGGATAACTTTGCAGATACCCTCTGAGCCATATGATCCAGGTGAGCATCACCAGCGATAAGACACACCACCATCAGGTGTGAGGAGCAGGATATGCAACAGCCATAGTAACCCCATCTTAGGTTCCCGGACTCCATCTTGGAGACTAGTTTCAAAAGTGCAGCAACCCAGCAGCTGCACAGATTATCTTTGTTTGACTGCTACGTCATTTCCTCTTGCCCATGAGTTAAGTTCTGTATTCTTTTGAGTTAAGTTTCATGTTCTTCAGTGAAGCATTTCTGAGAAATCAGCTGATGCCCTGACGTCAGTGTTACCATGGACACTAGGGCAGAACTAATTCTGCCTATAAATACTGTAGCCCTGCCTAATAAAGTTGAGACTTGATCAGGAAACTGTCCTGTCTCCATTCTTCGTGTCTCTTTTTCCCTACCATAATTCCCGCTCCCCCTCTCCAGGTCTTCGTTGATGTCCCGCGGGTCGGGACAAGTGGCGCCCAACGTGGGGCTCGAGCACGGGGGATCCAGTGAGGAACACAGATCGGAGAAGGGCCCAAAAAGAGTAAAAAGTAAAAAGAATAAAATAAAATTAGCGGCTGCGTCGGGGGAAACTGCCCAGACGAAAGAGTCCGGTAAGTGATCTGTGATCATGGGACAAGGATTAAGAAGAAGAGAAACTTTTGTTAATAGTTTAAAAGATGCTTTAAAGCCACGAGGAGTAAAGGTTAAAAGAAAACAAGGGGACTTCCGGGAAGATGGCGGTGTGAGCAGGGCGGCAGAAATCTCCTCCCAACACTATATTTATCTACGAAAACACAGAAAATACATCTATTCCTAAAAGAGAGACGAGAATACACAGGAAAGCACACAGGGTGCAGCTACACCCGAGAGGACTCCGCACCCCAAGAGGCGGGTAAGATACGGAGCCGTGACCCGGCGGGACCCGAGCCCTCCCCCACGCCAGCGCACCGGCGGGAGGAGAGGATTCAGAGCCGGGAGGGAGAGGAAGTACACCTTGCGAAGTAGCCATCCCCGGTGATCTGCACGGGGAGCGCTGACCCACATCGCGCAGTGCAGCGGCGATTGGAGACACAGAGGGGCAGGATCTGAGCGGGGAACACGCCAGGGGGCTTGCAGCCGGCTCCGAGGAAGGAAAAAAAAAGTGCGTGCTTTCTTCAGCGGTCTTAAAGAGACAGGAGCTCAGCGGAGGAGCCAGATCTCCCCAGCACACTCAGCCCAGCAGGCTGGGAGTCTGGGGGAGTTTCAGACGCCTTAGCTGGCGACTGAGGAAGCGTAGCCATACGTCCACTTCTCACTGAAATCAACAGCCTCCTATTCGTTCCCACCCCTGCTAGAGTGACAAAGGGCCCGGCGGAGCGGCGCAGTCACAGCTGTGGAATAGTGGGGCAATAGCGCCACCTACAGCATTCCCACAGAATCTATGTCCTGTGGGCTTTTTTTTTGTTTTGTTTTGTTTTCGTTTTTTCTTTTCTTTCTTTTTTTCTTTTTTCTTTCTTTCATTCTTTGTTATTTTTTTTCTTTTTTTTCTCTCTTTTTTTTTCTTCTCTTTTTAAAGTCTTAAAGAGCCCAGCTGACATATGTGGCAACTATCAGTGACCAATTCTATAGCCATGAAAAGACAGAGGAATATGGTTCAGATCAATATCAACCAGACAACCCCAGAGAGGGAGTCTGAAGGGATGGAATTGCACAGTCTTCCTGAAAAAGAATTCAGAATAAAAGTCATAATCATGCTGATGGACCTACAGAGAAATGTGCAAGAGCTGAGGGAGGAAGTGAGGGAACTGAGGAAAAACAATGCAGAAATCAGACAAGCGATTGACGGGCTTAACAGCAGAATGGATGAGATGCAAGAGACTGTTAATGGAATAGAAAACAGAGAACAGGAATACAGAGCAGCTGAGGCAGAGAGAGACAAAAGGATTTCTAGGAATGAAAGAATATTAAGAGAACTGTGTGACCAATCCAAACGGAACAATATTCGCATTATAGGAGTACCAGAGGAAGAAGAGAGAGAAAAAGGGATAGAAAGTGTCTTTGAAGAAATAATTGCTGAAAACTTTCCCTCGCTGGGGAAGGAAGTAGTCTCACAGTCCACCGAAGCTCATAGATCCCCCAACACAAGGGACCCA
>JAVSCE010018048.1:0-43932 GCA_032199065.1 Smutsia gigantea | reverse complement strand
AAAATCTAAATGATGGGCATTTGTTGTTCAGGATCAAATTTTGTTTAAATTTTTAATAACCAGGTGGATAATAAATGAATAATAATGCTGGATTTAAGATAAATATTAGGAATAAATGGCTATTAGGCTAGTCCAGGTTCAGCTGTTTCAGTGTTCTTGAGTGAACCTCTTTAAACATGAAGCGGAAGCAACATGAACTAACACACCTGTACTGAGCTCTCATTCTGCCATGTGTGGGGCACATTTACATATGCTACATCTCATTTAATGCCCACAACAACCCAGTGAGGAAGTCATTAAAATCCCCACCATGCTAATGAGGAAACAAAACCTCAGATATTAAAGTGATTTAATCTTAAATTATACAAACATTAAGTGATGGAGTCATCCTCAAGGATCACCTGTTACTAGGTCCTTGGGGGAAAGTAAGTAATACAATAGGTGAATTATGTATAAACTCACTGAGCACTTAGTTTAGGTCCTTTATAACTGACTCTAACATGGGGAGCAAGAGAGATGTGCTGTTGGCAACAGATAATCCCTCAGACTTTGGGATTCATCAGAATGCTAGCCGAAAGGGGGCAAAGCCCATCATAGTCCTAAATATAGTCAAGTGCAGCAGAAAGATCATGGACTTTGGCGTCAGGCCTAAGTCCAAACCAGTGTTATCAAACTATTATTAACTAAGTGCCTTCTCTTCAGCAGAGCACAGCGCTGGGGCTGAGGACACAAAGGTGTCCATGGCAGACATGACCTGCTCTCCCAGAGTCCTGCCCTCAATTAACTTTCAGTCTGCTGGAGAAGATGACAGACAAGTAGGTTCTTTTGGCACAAGCGAGAGGCTGCTTAATCTGTACCCTGGTTTAGGGCAACTCTTTTTTTTTTTAACCTGGGAAACATATTTAATAGGTTATTATGTATGCCAAAATCTGGGTTTGACAACGGGTACATCTTATGCTACAGATCACTAGAAATGGTAGGAACTATATATAATAATATTTTACATTTCTATGTTATGTACAGTGCATCTAAGCACATTACAGGGCTTTCTTTTTTTTTTAATTGAAGTATCATTGATACACAATCTTACATTGGTTTCAAGTATACAACACAGTGTTCAGCAGTTACCCACACTATTAAATTCTCAGCCCCCACTACTGCAGTTACTACCTGTCAACATAGGAAGATATTAGAGAATCACTGACTATATTCTCCATGCTGCACTACTATCTCCATGCCAAATCACATTATGACTGAGTGTTTTTGTGCCCTTTTATCCCCCTCAGCCTCCCCTTCACCCCACTCCCTCTCCCATGGTAATCTCCAGTCACTAGGAGGGTCGCCTAGAAATTGTTTTACTTGTATAGAGGTTGTCCCCTTCACAAGAGAGGCCTTTACAAATTATTCCTCCCAACTTTCAATTTTTTCTTCTCTCTCTCCTCTCACAAACACATGAAGCTGAGATGAATGTGTATAAGCTGGGACTTGCACTCAAACTTCTGCTTTCCAGCAGACATACCCTTTACAACAAGGTCCTTATGTCCTCACAGTCCTTATGTCTGTACAGATTAAGATCAATTCCATTTAAAGAATTGAAGAATATAACAAATAGATGATGGCATGGCTTACTTCAATAGGCCAAGACTTAGGAGCCAGGTCTATTGAAACTCCAGGGCTGTGGTAACTAATTAATGGATTATTTGGATTTATTTTTTTTAATGCAAGAAATGCAGGGAAGTAACAGTTGTAAACGTGGCTCCACCTTTTCTCCTTCTCTTCCTAAATAATTCAGTTCTAAACTCATAGGGAGGACAAGGCAAAGTAGGCCTCTATGCTGGGGTGGCAACACAGTGGGGGCTGGGGGTGGCAGCACAGAGCCACAGAGCAGGGAGAGAGCATATGTACGCCCGGAAGCAGGCCTGTTTGGGTGTCAGTACCCAAGCAGAGTAGGTAGGGTATAGACCAGGGAGTGGTCCCAAATGTGGTGTTAGAGCTAAGTGGTATGAAGAAGACATTCCCTTGGGGGAAGTGGAAGGTGTGTAGAGGTACTTGTGTTGGAGTGAAAACAGGATGAAAAGGACTCTAAGAAGGACTGCTCAACATGTGGTTTCAGAACCCAAGACAGTCAGAGCCAGAGTGAGATGAGAAGGGATGTTAAGAGACACTGGTGACGTACAGACACACTGACCAATAGTAAATATATTAAGGATAATGGGACTCCAGTTTCTCACTGCCAGTGAAGGAATAAATATGGAAAAGGAAAAAATTGGAGTGAACCCTGGAGGGATTAGATTGAAATCTAAGGTATCAATGTGAACTTGTGATTTCAAGAGAGAGAGTGAAAAAACAGATAGAAAGAAATATATATGTAAATGTGCATTATCTATACATATATATATATATAAAATATATTCCCTTGCTCTGTCCTCTGAGAGGACTGGGAGTAGCAATATCTCAATAGCAGTAAGTACACATCATGACCAAGTCATGGCTTCTAAATATCATTCTCCACTAAAAGGAAGCGGATTCTCAGAGAATCACTCATTCCAGTGTTGGAGCAGGTGAAGTACAAGTTGAGACTGGAACATCTTAGACAACAATCAAGTCCTCAAAGGATGACAGAGACATGTGAAAAGCATACAGAAGCCATCTTGAAGGGGCTCACATCTGCCAAATCTGGGATGGTTTGAAAATCAAAATAATAATGACAGTAACAAATCTGAATAAAAGAGGAGACCAGGAGTCCACATTGGTATAAAGAAATAAATGAATGCATTAAAAGTCTGATGAAGAATTTACATAGTTTCAAACTACTTCATAAAATACTAAGTACAAAAGGACTAAGAATAACTTTACAGTATTGAATTCTTATAGACACCATATCTTAATCAAGTGATCAAAATAAGCATCATCAGAAACGGGACAAATAAAAAAATCAAGTGCCACCAGTTAAGACGCAATGAGAAAAACAAAGCAACACTACTGTTATATTCTGCCAAGGATGCACTTATAAACTGAACTTAATCATGAACAGCCACTGGGAAAACTCAGATTGAAGGGCATTCTATGAAATAACTGACAGGTATTCATCAAAAATGTCCAGGTCATGAAAGTCAAGGAAAGATTCAGGAACTGCTCCATCTAAAGGAAGCTAAAGAGACACAGCATCTCAGTATCACATGATTGCAAACGAGATCCTTTTGCTATAAAGCACATTACTGGAAACACTGGTGACATTTGATTTGGGTCTGAGAACTAGATGGTGGTACTGTACCAATTTCTGATTAACTAAGCTGATAAACTATCAAAATAAATTTATTTTGATGGTTTTACTGTGGTTATATAGAACATCCTTGTTATAGGAAGTACAGGTAATCACATCAGCAATGTACTTTCCGGTGATTCTGGAAAAAAAAAACTACTATACTTTCAACTCTGTAAGTTTGAGATTATTTTGAAATAAAAATTTCAGTTCAAAAAAAAAGGGAATAAGGACTGCTAGAGGGGCCTCCATAGAGAGTGTCAGTGGTTCCTTGTGACAGACCTCAGACAGAAGGGCTCAGCCAGTGGAGAAACATGCGTGAGGGGGATAAGAACCAGGGTCGTCACAGTCCAAGGGCTGACAGGCCTGCATGCACCATGATGTAGGAGCCAGACTGGAAGAAAATGTTAAGCTCCTCAGAAACAGGACAAGGTGATTAAGGAGCCAATGGGATATATAAATGTGGGGCATTTAGTACTTGGGTTATTTGGAGCCATTTGGACTGAGATAAACTAGAGGTGTCCAACTTGCAAATGAATTATCTGTCCTCCCTGATGAGAAAAGTGAGGAATTTTTAAGATGATTACGAATATGAGTATGAAAATGGTGATGTTATCTGAAGCAAAGTACACTTTGAGTAGAGCTTGAAATATGATGGTTAGTATTATTAGTATTAATATGAAGGATTAAGATAAAGGTTCAAGACACTTCTCCAAAGAATAAATTCAGATGGACAACAGGCACATGAAAAGATGCACCACATCGCTAATTATCAGGGAAATGCAAATTAAAACCACAATGAGATATTACGTCACACCAGTTAGGATGGCCAACATCGAAAAGACTAGGAACAACAAACGCTGGCGAGGATGCGGAGAAAGGGGAACCCTCCTACACTGCTGGTGGGAATGTAAATTAGTACAACCATTGTGGAAAGCAATACGGAGGTTCCTCAAAAAACTCAAAATAGAAATACCATTTAACCCAGGAATTCCACTCCTAGGAATTTACCCCAAGAAAACAAGATCACAGGTTCAAAAAGATCAAAAAGACATATGCACCCCTAGTTTATCACAGCACTATTTACAATAGCCAAGATATGGAAGCAACCTAAGTGTCCATCAGTAGATGAATCGCCAAAGAAGATGTGGTACATATACACAATGGAATGTTATTCAGCCATAAGAAGAAGACAAATCCTACCATTTGCAACAACATGGATGGAGCTACAGGGTATTACGCTCAGTGAAATAAGCCAGGCAGAGAAAGACAAGTACCAAATGATTTCACTCATTTGTGGAGTATAACAACAAAGCAAAACTGAAGGAACAAAACAGCAGCAGACTCACAGACTCCAAGAAGGGACTAGCAGCAGTTACCAAAGGGAAGGAGTTGGGGAGGGCGAGTGGGGAGGGAGAGAGGGAGAAGGAGATTAAGGGGCACTATAATTTGCAATCACAATATAGTTAGGTCACGGGGAAGGCAGTACAGCATGGAGAAGACAAGTAATGACTCTACAGCATCTTACCAAGCTGATAGACTGACCGTAATGGTGGGGGGCGGGGGTGTAGGGGGGACTTGATAATATGGGTGAATGTTGAGACCACAACAATGTTGTTCATGTGAAACCTTCATAAGATTGTATATCAATGATACCTTAACTAAAAAAAAAAAAAGATGAAGGTTCATTGGAGCTAATGGAAAGAGGCCTAGAAATTAGGTTTATATATCTCTGTCTTATGTGCTAGGCAACAAAAAGACATTAATGGATTTGAAAGCAAAATCCCAGTATGTAGGATAGACTAGGGGAGATTAGAGGCAGGAAAATCAATTAGGGGATTATTGTAATAAGACTATAAAGGTGGAAATAATGGCAGAAGGAGGATTTGAAGGGAGATTCATGAGGCACTACAAATTTGACAGGATTTGCTAACATGCAAAGGTAAGACCAGATGAAGATTACTATGCATACTGAAAGTGGCAGGATCCTTAAGAGAAACTGAGCTCTGTTAGGAGGAAGAGAAGAGCATGCTAAGGACCTATATCTCAATGAAAATATCCAATAGACTGCTGAAAATGCAAACCTGGAATTTGCAAGAGAGTCAGTAAAGAAATACAGACCTGACTTTCATCTACTTCAAATTATTGAAGGGTAGAGTATAAGAAACGAAGATTGCTGAAAACAGCCTTGAGAAATACCTCTAGGTAGGACAAGGGACCTTTATGAAAAAAAATGGTTCAAGGGATTGAAGAAAAATGCCTGTGCTACGTATATTCCTTTTGCCTCTCCAAGTCTACTCTCACCTTCCCCACCCTGCCTTCTGGCTTCTGGTTGGTTTGACCAGTGGAAGTCCCCAACAAGGGATTAGAGATTGGGAGAACAGGTGCAGGGCATTTCTCCCTAGCCTCAAAGTACAGCACCATCTCAGGGTCTCCACTGGCCCTGTCTCTCTACTGAAGGCCACAGACCTTCTGTAAAGCTACCCCTCCAGGTTGCAATAACTGCTGTTTCCCCTCGTCCCTTCAGGCCTACACATGGTAATGGTTCCCTGCAGTAGCCAGTGCTAGTGTATATACTATCTTCTTTTTATTAATGAAATATCTGCCACATCTTCCTAAGTAGTCCCTTTATGAAATTCTTCACAATTAACAACTTGAGTGTATGTTCTATTTCCTGCTGGGACCTTCATTAACATAGTGCCTTTATCTTTGTCAGCAATAATTATCTCCATAACATATACCAAAGTATTTATTTCCCCCACTCAAAAATCCTTGCACAAAGTTCTAGTCGACAGTCTTTCCTAGATCTATTGGTCCATTCTATTTTTGGTCTCCCCTGTTGCCTTTTCAAGATGCTAGAATCTAAGATGTTAGAAGCAGAATTCATCTTCACCAGCCCCTGTGGAAGAAGACGCCTCCAAGGAAGAGGAGATTTGGAGACATCAGAAAAGCTCACCTTTGCAGACCAGGAAGCCGGCTCTCCCTTCCCTGGCAAGGAACAGTTGTTCCACACATACTGGAGCAGACTTCTGACCTACTGTTTTTCTCTTTGAAGACTGTCAATGGCCAGTAAGCCTACCTGTCTTATCAAAGGATATGAGGCCAGCCAGAACACTGACCTTTCCCTGCTTACTTAACAAGATAAAATTTTTTGATGCTGAAGAATATAACAAGTCACCAACCACTAGCTTGTCAAAGAGAATCATTCCAGAACTGCCAACCCATCTACTCGAACTGTGACCTCAATATTAAAACCCCATCACCATTCAGGGTTTGGTGCCCCAGTCACCTGCTCCCCAGATTAAATTCACTTCTCTATGGCCAAGCCAAGCAGGCATGTTGACCCTGATTTAGTAGCAGTAAGGACAACGTGCAAAGGAGTTGGGGGATGGGAGAGGGGATAGGATTCACCAAAATTAAGTGCTAAAGGTTCTATAAGTCACATGGAAAAGTCAAAGAATCACATAGAAAAGATCTGAACTGCAGAGTTTCAAGTCATATAGGAATGTGCTATTTCGGCAGAACAAGATATACCACTCCCTGATAAAGAGGTGGCCTTTCTCCCACCTATAAAAGAAACATACTCCATATACTGCTGTAGAACAGAGCTGTCCTGGCAATACCAAGCCCCATCAGTCCCACAGAAACTAGCAACAGTTGCCTCTCAAGAGCCCTGCCTCCCGAGAGCCCTGTCTCCTATCTATATTCTTCTTTCGGGCAGATGGCTCCTGGCTGGGGGCTGCTGAGGCAACAGGAAGACCTGGACACATTCCTAGAGCCCCAAACCAGCCTTTCCTTCCTTAGGTGACAACATAAAAAGTGTTAAAGTTGGCATGTGCTTAAATGTCATCACCCTGACACAGCCTGCCAGAGAATTCAAGCCAATACTCTACCCAGACTTCCACTCTACCACCCTCACCAATCCAAGAGACTCTCCTAGTCCATGTTTCTGAGGCTTGTGATGCCAAAGAAAAAATGGGCAGAGAAGGACTAGACCTGAGAGAGTTCAGAGGAGGAAAAAGAAAGAGATAGAGTCAACCTCTGCCATAAACCACTGAGGCAGAAGAGAATAAGAAGGGTAACAAGCCTAGGTGGCTGGGAGCAGGAGTGAGAATGAAGGAGGGTGGTGAAATAAGAGAAAGAGAAGACAAAGGGGACACTAGAAATGTTGCTGGAGTTATGAATGGCATCTCCATTATGATGTTACAGTTTAGAATTAAATTCCTTTCCATCCATTTTTGTTGTTGGTATTCTTCAAAAATATCACCATGCTGAGACTAACCTGTCTGATCCGGCATAAATGAGATTATATTTACAAGGCAGAGGCTCTGTAAGTGCCTTTTTTCATTCCCATTCCTCTCATCTGGAAGGAGTTCTGCAATAGTTGCCTCCAAATCAAAAGCCAATAACCAGGAAGCTCCCTTCCCAGAAAAACACCAGAAATCTGTATATTGAAACTCTCAACATCTGTATATTTTGCAATGCAGTTACATTTTCAAAAGAGTAGTTTGAAATATAGAGCCTACATCTTATTTACTAAAAGGGTTCAATAGAATTAGATTACTAAGTAGAAAGAAAATTGTGAATGCATCATGTCCACAGAATCAGAATGTTAGAACTAAAACGGTGTTTTAAGAATAGAATCTGGACATTTTAATGTTTCTTATAAAATCTGACATCATGAAAACAAAAGAGAAGTTGGTAGCTAAAGCTTATAACCAATTATAACCATCATAATCAAAGGTTCCGAATTTTTGTTCTCATCACAAAAAGTCTTATTACTTCCACTGACTTTATAATGGAAGAAAAACTAATATTTTAAAACAAATATGTATATGAATAGACATATACAATTGGGAATGCAAATTAAAGTAACAGTATATTGGTACTTGTGGCACAAGAACAGACCCATAGACCAATGGAACAGAATAGAGAGTCCAGATATTAACCCAAGCATATATGGTCAAGTAATATAAAATAAAGGAGCCACGGATATACAATGGGGAAATGACAGCCTCTTTGACAGCTGGTGTTGGAAAAACTGGACAGCTACATGTAAGAGAATGAAACTGGATTACTGTCTAACCCCATACACAAAAGTAAACTCGAAATGGATCAGAGACCTGAATGTAAGTCATGAAACCATAAAACTCTTAGAAAAAAACATAGGCAAAACTCTCTTGAATATAAACATGAGCAACTTCTTCATGAGCATATCTCCCCAGGCAAGGGAAACAAAAGCAAAAATGAACTAGTGGGACTATATCAAACTGAAAAGCTTCTGTACAGCAAAGGACACCATCAGTAGAACAAAAAGACATCCTACAGTATCGGAGAATATACTCATACATGACATATATGATAAGGGGTTGACATCCAAAATATATAAAGAGCTCACGCACCTCAACAAACAAAAAGCAAATAAGCCAATTAAAAAATGGGCAGAAGATCTGAACAGACATTTCTCCAAAGAATAAATGCAGATGGCCAACAGGCACATGAAAAGATGCTCCACATCACTAATCATCAGAGAAACACAAATTAAAACCGCAATGAGATATCACCTCACACCAGTAAGGATGGTCAACATCCAAAAGACAAACAACAACAAATGCTGGCGAAGATGTGGAGAAAGGGGAATCCTCCTGAACTGCTGGTGGGAATGTAAATTAGTTCAACCATTGTGGAAAGCAGTATGGAGGTTCCTCAAAAAATTCAAAATAGAAATACCATTTGACCCAGGAATCCCACTCCTAGGAATTTACCCTAAGAATGCAGCAGCCCAGTTTGAAAAAGATATATGCACCCCTATGTTTGTCGCAGCACTATTTATAATAGCTAAGAAATGGAAGCAAACTAAGTGTCCACCAGTAGATGAATGGATAAAGAAGATGTGGTACATATACACAATGGAATACTATTCAGCCATAAGAAGAAAACAAATCCCACCATTTGCAACAACATGGATGGAGCTAGAGGGTAATATGCTCAGTGAAATAAGCCAGCTGGAGAAAGACACGTATCAAATGATTTTACTCATCTGTGGAGTATAAGAACAAAGAAAAAACTGAAGGAACAAAACAGCAGCAGACTCACAGAACCCAAGAATGGACTAACAGTTACCAAAGGGAAAGGGACTGGGGAGGATTGGTGGGAAGGGAGGGATAAGGGGAAAAAGAGGCATTATGATTAGCACACATAATGTAGTGAGGGATCGGGGCACAGGGAAAGCAGTATAACACAGAGAAGACAAGTAGTGATTCTATAGTATCTTACTACACTGATGGACAGTGACTCTAATGGGGTACGTGGTGGGGACTTGATAATGGGGGGAGTCTAGTAACCATAATGTTGCTCATATAATTGTATACTAATGATATCAAAATAAAAATAAAAGTAACAATATATTATCATTTGGCATGCATCAAACAAGCAAAAATGTGGAAGTCTTATAACATCAAGATCTGGTGAAGATACTGAGAAATGGAAGCCTACATACATGACTGGTAGAGTATGTAATGGTATAACCACTGTGGTAAACTGAATCATTGGTCATAATTCTTCACACCCTCCCTGTATCAGAATTATGATCCACCTTTTCCCAGTGACTTTGCAATACACTCACTGGAATGATCAGAGTATATTTCTCTGCCCCACAGATGATGGGCTTGGCCATGTGACTTGCTCTGGCCAATACAATTTGGGCAGAAGTAACAGTGAGCCAATTCTAGATATGGGCGATATACAGTTTTACATATTTCCACTTGTCTTCTTTTTGCCCCTGCCATTTCTCACGAGAGGAATGTGTAGCTATTTGTTCAAGAGAGTAAGAGACATGCAGCCCACCTGAATCCAACCTTAAACCAACCTGCAGACAGAAGCCCAGAGTCTAGACTAGTCAGGAATTCAGCCTAGCTCATCTGAACTGCAACCAACCCATAGATAAACAGGGAAAAATAAATATTATTGTTTTGAGCCACTAAGTTTTAAAGTGATTTTTGCTTGTTTGTTTTTATTTTTTCTTATGTAGCATTATTGCAGCAATCTTGAACTAACAGAACCTTCTGAAAAGTAGTCTGGCCATATCCAATAAAGTTGAAGTTGCTCATCTGGCTGAGAAATGGACACTTCTTTGTGCCCTAAAGCAGTAGTTTTTAGCCCAATCAGATCCAACATCTCCTTTTTAAAATAAATCATTTTAAACACCTTGTTTCTATTTGTAACAAACAAGAAACAATCTATCTACTCTCACACATAAATTTTTTTTAATCAATATAATATCCTAAACCGTAATATAAAGAAGAAATAAACAGAACATAATTTGTAATCAGAGCCAGGAACAGGATGATGTAAGCAAGGTACCTAGGACACAAAACATAAGGAGGCAAGGTTGTACTAGTGTTCAAGCTGCACTTGCAGGACTCTCAGAGCATCTCCTTAAATTTTGCACCTACGCACCTCACTTGCCTTGCCCTAGTCCAGGCCGCATTTAAAATAATACAGTTGTATTCAGAATGCAAACGTTGTCAAGACTTGGCAGCAGACTTAATGAGGTAAACAGACACTTTTATCCCTATATAGCATTTGTGAATGCAAGACCTACCAGTGCAGGCTGATATAGGTGTGCTGCATTAGTGACTCAGACACCACAAATAGTATTGCTGTTCCAGTCACAAATTTCCAAAATGCTGAACAATTCTTGCTTAAGTTCTGAACAAAGTAAAGTCTTCAGTCAATTTATATGATAATTTAATCTTAAAAACAACAGCATATACAAAAATCATTCCAAAAATACTTTAGGCTTATATGCAGAATGGTTCTAGAGTCAGATAATTATAAACAGAATTTTTGCCTATACAAATACCAGGGGGAGATATTTAAAAATTATCTGGTACACACATGGCAGGTCATCAAGCATCCCTTGTCTTCATCCTCTCAATTCCAATCACTGTGACAGCTAAAAATGTCCCCTACAAATCTCCAAACTTTCCCTATTGGGTCCCCTCACCACTGATAATCCCTTTCCTGCGGAAATCAGACACCAGTACAAGGAGGTCAATGCCGCATTCATTATCTGTTGGTAGCAGAATGGATATGCAACCGTACATTCATACAATAGAAGACTATACAATTAAAATTAATGAATAGGGCTACAACATGTAAATATTTCATAAGCATAATGTTTGAAATAGAAAAGTTACAGAAGGGCATGTGCAGTTCATTCCTGTAAGTTTTTTAACTCACAAAAATTACTAGACATTGTTCGTGAATACATTAAATACTATAGAACAATACCAACTTCAGGAAAATGGTTACCAAAAGAGAGGGAAGGAGGGGAAAGGGACGTGGCACAGCTTTATCTGTATAGATAAGAGTTTAATCTTAAAGAGGTAGCGTAGAAAATATACAAACAAGATGAGCCTGGAGCATCTTGTAGAATTACAAAGGAAGGAAGTGCTTAACAAAAACCCACAATGATGGGGTATGTCAAAGGGACACGGGAGCCAAATGAATGAGCTCCCAATGGCCAAAACTGTAGTAATGTGCGCAAAAAAGAAAGTAGTATTGGATTATAACCCAAAATATAAAATAAATATTCATGAGACCATACTGATACAAATAAATAAATACAGACAAATGCAGAAACATTCCAAATATTCATGTAGATACTCTACCCTCAAGGTAGGTGAGAAACTGAATATACAAACAGGCAATGACCAGAACATATGTAAAATAGAACTCTGACCGACAGCCGGTAACATCAGTCCTGAAACCCAAACCACAACTTCTGTAGTAATCAGCCCAGTCAGGATTTGACCAATAACTGACAGTTTCCCTAATTTTTGTCCCGACTCCTAATTTAGGATAAACCTGAGATAGTCAAATATGCTCCCCAAACCAATGACATGAGATGCTCTCTCTTGTTAGCCCACCTCCAGCGCCCCATGCCAACAGTCTCCAGTCAGTGCATACCTGAAGCCTTCTCTTTTTCTGCTATGAAGCTTTCCTACTTCTCTGTTTGCCTTTGAGTCTCTGACAAACGCAAGTGATGGTGGCTGATTCCATTACTAGAGCAAGCTCTGAATAAACAGCCTTTACTTGTTCTTATTTGGGTGCTTTTCACTTATGTCCACGAGGTGGAGCAAAACTCTCCAATCCTTAAGAGTGTGCTGAGCACAGTGATTTAAGCTCACTCTAAGAGCGCATTGCTTGAAGGGGGGATAGTCACTTTACAGTGTAGCATTTGACAAACACTGCCTCAGCCAAGTGATCAAGGTCAACATTAATAGTGATAAGTCAAGTTGATATATGTACCCTTGATATGTGATGAAATGTCACTTTACCTGCTGTGGTCTTCCTCTATGAAACCCAAAATCCCAGAAAAATCATGAGAAAACATAGGACAAGTTTCAACTAAAGGACAGTCTACAAAACATCCAATCAGTAGTCCTCAAAACTGTCATCAAAAACAAGAAAAGTATGAAAAACTGTCACAGCCAAGGGGAGTCTAAGGTGAGATGACCACTAAATATAATATGGTATAAAGAGACCACAGTCAGAAAAAAAATAATAATAATATATATATATATATATATATATATATATATATATATATATATATAATATGGCATCCTGAATGGAATCCTGGATTGTTGCAGAACATTCAGCAAAAACTAAGGAAATCTAAATAAAGTATGGACTTCAGTTAATAATAATGTATCAATATTGGTGTACTAATTGTAACAAATGTAAAATGTACCATACTGTTACCAGCTGAGAACACTGTTCTTTTTCCCAGGATCCTATCCCAGTAGACAAGAGTAGGGAGCAATCAGCAAAGCTCTTTTAATGAGTGAAAAGACAAACACCCCACCATTCAGGAGAGGCTCCATGGCAGGATACCCTGCGGGCTGTGGTGTCTGGGCTTTATATTGTCTCTTGAGAGGAGACCTCCCACCCTCCCCGGACCAAGTAGAGAACTGAACTGATGACATCATGACCCACTCTTGATTGGCTGAAAGTACAATGCTTCATTTGAACAGGGCATAACCAATCAGCTCGCATAGGGCATAACCAGTCAGAGCTGAGGTCTATCTAAGTGTACTTTTTGAGTGGCTGAGTTTGATTGGAGTTTTTTGAAAGGTAAACAAGAGTCTTGAAACTTACATGGGTCCTGAAGCTACTTGAAACTTCCAAGGGCCTTGAAACTTCCAGGGGCCCTGAACTCTATCTGCCCGCCTGTTATCTGCCTCAATACTACTGAAAGATATTAATAACAAGGGAAACTGGCCGAGGTATATGGGAACTCTCTATACAAACTTAGTGATTTTCTGTAAATCTCAAAGTGTTCTACAAAATACAGTCTATAGTAAAAAGAAAGAGGAATATGAATACTTATGGCAAAATGTGAACAAATAATGTTTAAATATGGGCAGTGTGTCACCCTATTATTTTCCATCCTTTTCTATAGAGGTAGAATATATCACAGAATTTTTTCAATTTCAAAAAAAAATCCTTCACAATTAAATCCGATTTAACCCCAACAGACTCTCCCTTTTCTCCCTTTTTCCCCCTCCCTTCAGCCACACTTGCAGTGTTCTGAAGGCACAAGCTGTACAAGTTTGTTAATGCATTTCGGTTAGCCTGGGAGCTCCAAGAACAAGGTCAAACTCAGTAACTACCACCATGAATTTAAAGCTTTCTCTCATCCCCTTGCTTGGTTTTTGTTTGCTCCTTTGTGCTCTACACATTTTACTTCAACTTTACTTAGAGTTGACTGTGTGCCTGTTTCTTTTCCCCTCTCTGCACCTAAATACCTTGAAGACAGGCACCACACCTTGGTCATCTTTTTTCTACTCCTCCACACCCGCACCATGTACTGTGATTGGCTGACAGTATGACTCAATGAGTGAATTAGGTGATGGTTAAGAGACTAGAAGTTCGACATAAAAAATCATTTTCTCCAGTACAACAAATCAGTAAGAATAAGATCGAGGAACAGATTAGTGAATTTGGCTTTGAAATTACCCATGAGATTAGGCAGTGCCAGGAAAATTATGAATGGACAATAGAGTACCAAGACTTAAGGAGCAAATGTAAGAAATAGATAATGGAAAGCTTATTCATTTTGACCAGGAATGGAGTTCCTATTGCTACTGTTATAAATATCTCCTCAAAATCAAGGGGAAATGGAAAATAAACAGAGAACAAAATATTTAACTATGAAGAAGGAGAACAAATACATTAAAAAGAGAACTACCAGTCTAGAAAGAGACTCAAGAGAAAAAGCACTCAAGTCAGGCACTGAGAATCATAAAACAAGGTCAGTATTACAGTAGTAACAGAAATTGTCCCCCAGGACAATGACTTGCACAGGCTGCCTGACCAAAGCCACTCTTTAATGTCCTCAAAAATGGGAACCAGTGAGAAGGTATGATGGGACAGTGGTCCTGAGCACCAGGAGCCAGAAGTGACAATAGTGTAGGCTCCACTCACAGGCAAGAGTGGAGATTAACAGCTGTCAGTTGGAGAAGCACAGGAGCTCTGCTGGAGCCTGTGGACTCAGAATTGCTACTACTTAATCATACCAACATATCCTTCGCCCTACACCTCCAAACCAATATAGCCTGAGAAATCCAGGTTTATTTGAGTTATTTTGTGATCAGTAACAAAAAGGGAAGGCAAATGATAGAAACCCATACATCGCAAATTTTGCAATACTTTATCACATCGTGAGTAGTTTGATTTACTAACACCCATCTTATTTCTAAAAATAACATATGATACATTAATTTTTTATTGACTTAAGAATTTTACCATTCCATTTTGGATAATTTGTTACATCCTGTGGTAAGAAAACTAGGAAAGGGCATCATGAGCATACAACATTAGGCTGCAAGAAGCAATAGTTACTTGTTCTCCGGTGCCTCTCAGGAAAGAGGACTGAAAGCACTGTGCCAACACTGAAAGAGCAGTTTGCATTTAAATGCAAGGTGAAAATAATGTCATTTCACAAATACAGTTGGGATTTTGGACTAGGAGGAATCTAGGAGGGTATGCGTACTTTATCTAAACTATGTAAAATCTGCAGTAAATAAATTGTTTTGACACTGTCCAGCTGCTACTTTTCAATCTTCTGGTTGGCTAGTCAATGACAAAAAGGTTTCTATAAAGCTAAGTTATCAATAGCA
The DNA here is from genome assembly GCA_032199065.1 of Smutsia gigantea. Taxonomy (NCBI): domain Eukaryota; kingdom Metazoa; phylum Chordata; class Mammalia; order Pholidota; family Manidae; genus Smutsia; species Smutsia gigantea. Next base: position 28,479 of record JAVSCE010018048.1, on the reverse strand, counting down.
TATTTTTAGTGAAATACAACATTTTATCAAGATAATAAATGATTACAACAAAGGCCTGTAATCCATTAATAAGATACTATCTTAATGTCTAAATATTTTTATATTTTCTTTTGTTTCTGCAGGTGTTACAAGCGGAAGAAATTGGTTAAAAAGACTTTATGTTTTACTTGTAAATCATGTTTATTTCTAGAAAATGAGCTGGACGTGAAACAATGGATAGTCATAATGTTCAAGATGCTGTAGGGCAAAGTTCTTGCCTAGAGTGACCACTGTCACATGACTCGTTTCCCTGACTAGTACAAGCCTGCCTATCACTACACTTTACTAATATCATTTAAGTGTTCCCTTTGGGCCAAGCAATAATACATCTTTGCTTTCTCTTAACAGGTCAACAGTTTTCACGCAAGCTTTGAATTTAGCTCCCTTCCAGCTTGAATATAACATGTTGTTTGTCCTTTTTTAACTATCTTACTGCTCTTCTTCATCACAACCTAACAGTTAAAACTAAAAATGCTTATTTTAAAAAATTATATATATAGTTTTTTTAATATGCCAGATATTGTTATATTATTTTTTGTAGGCAAGAAAAAAAAAGTTTGTAAAAACCAAACATTTTAGGAAAACTTTTATAGCCAGAACTAATTAATGCCCATATATCTTTGCTCAAACTTCAAGTATAATTATACTGTGCTGTCAACACTTCTGTATTTTGCCTCCAAAAACCTGATTGTTCAAATAATATAAAAGAAAGAAAAAGTTTATTCTTAGGACAATGACTGTCTCCAACTGATGAGATTTGCTATAAGACTTTTTAATATTACATTTTCAGACTTTTACTGAATGATAGTGCATATACATATTCCAGTTTAGAGAAAAGACAATTAAAAGAACTTTCTAACATTTAAAAACTGTAATTTAGCCTCTCACACTTCATCTTGCAAATGTTAAGGTGCTATTTAAAACACTCCATTTGCTAAAAGAGCCAAATATGTTAAGAAAAAATTTTCTCTCTAAACCATAACGTCAAGTACTCTGAGCCAAAACTGAGAAAAGTGTAATTTATTTTAAGTAAACGAAATCAGTGGTAAAGGATAGGAATTCCCCTCCCCCTACAGCAAAGTCAGATGGAAAAATTCAATCCTGATCACTCCAGTTCTTACTACATGATACTATAGGAATCTAAATTATGTCACAGAAAGGACACCAATTGAGTCAAGTGGGTATAATAAACCGCAAAATACCCCAAAAGCATTATTTTATCCCTTCTATTAGTAATGCTCAGTAAACAGCACTATCAAAGAAATGGAAAAGATCAATTTTGTAGGGAAGTAAATTTCATTATCTCATGCCCATGAGAAAGGGACTAGAAACTGGAAAAGCTTAAGAGAGGGAAGAACTATACGCATTCCACTACTACCTACTGCTAATCAACTAACGCTTTAGAATGGGATTACAACTGACTGCAAAATGAAACAAAAAAACCCTCTAATTCTAGATCACATATGAATCCAGACCCAAACTGCTTATTTTCAAAAAACCTCTTTTTTTTTAAGACTTTTACCTCAGAGTATTTCGACTGTACTATTTTAAATTGCTAAGTTTTTAAATAAAAAACAAATAGTACTTGCTCACTGACCTAAGAGATTCCTTATACTCCTCTTCAGGCTTGCTCCAAATTTCAGAAAGACTGACACTTAACCAAGGCCCTTTATTTGATCCTGAGTATACTAAGGAAATAGTCCCTTCCGAAAGTCTCTACTTAAGAAACAAAGTTGAGTTTTCCACAGAATATGGACAGTAGGCTTGTAACTAGCACACTTTCAGTTTCCTAAAATTCAGAGGGGAAAATAATACGCTCTCTCAGATAAATGTTACCTTATTTTACTGAGAGATTTAATAAATGCAATTAAATAGTGACTCCTCTGGCCAAAACCACAGCTAGTACTGCTAGAGCTAACTGGCCTGTCAGTGTCTGATTTAGCACAGCAGGTCAGGCAGAAACACCTGCTATACTGGAATGACTGATACTGTCTTGCTCCACTGTAACATCAAAAGTGAATTTCATGACATAGTTTCTCTCTTCTGGGAAACTAAAATCTCTTTATAGATATCTTTACAATTACACTGCAAATGCAATAAGAATGTTGGAAGATATTATTTCATGTTTACAACAGACATTCAGTAGTGTGGTTACAAACAACCCAGTAACTCATTATCCTGGTTAGTGCAATTCTTGAATATTCTTTAGAAAGAATATCTGAGATAAATGGGATCTATAATATATTACAACCTGTCAGTTCACTGTGAGAGACAAAGCCTACAGAATACAAGCTTCCAGAGAAACAACCTACTATAATGCCCTGGATTTAAACAGTTTATAGTCTACAAAACACTTTCTCATTCATTTTACTATCTCATAGGAAGTTCGAGTCCAGTCAAGGGATCAATTCCATCACCAGGCTGGAAAGCCAAAGGCAACTATCTCAACATACAATTATCCATAGGATGCCCCAAGTTGTGCCTATTACAGTCTATTCAAGAAGTATAAACACTCTTTAAGTTGTGGTATTTGTCCAATCACATACTTTCTGTCAATCCCATTCCATCCCCACATCCAGACAACTACTGAGCTGACCCGATGCACCTGACCAATCATACTTACACCACACAATTCTTTCTTCCCCCTAGTGTTTTCTTGCTCGAAATTTCTCCTTTAGTTTCTTCTCAAGGAATCACCTCCTCTGAATCCACAGTAACACCCTTTCCTCCATTGTCTTCCGACTCTTGCCCCAGTTACCTCAGGAGTCCTCCTCTCTCCCTGAGTCTCAGTTGTGAGCCAAATAATAAGCCAGCCCTGAGTGCTATTAGCATTGCCCCTGTGAAACACCAAAGAGAAAAACCTCAGGTGGAAAAGCGAAATAAAAAAGGACCACCAGTGCATCAACTTCGGAAAACCTTAAAAACACCCAAAGTCACTCACACATTCATCTTTTCAGGTGTCGTCACTGCACAGTGACTATATGATGGAAATACAAAGATGAAGAAGTCATAATCCCTGCACTCAAGCTATTCTGAGAGGATACAGTCCCCTCCAAAAGTCTCTACCAAGTCTTCCCCCAAATTAATAACTTAAGCTGCTTTCCCATCAACATTAATTTTTAAGTGTGTTCATGTGTATTGCTTCCTTTAATAAGACAAATAATATTGTAACAGCAGGCATTTTGCTTTGAACAATTTTTATTCCACAAGCACAAAGTGAGTATCAGCTATATGGCTATTTATATAGGATAGATACAGATTTTGTGGACAAGCCCAGGGAGCCTAACAACCAATGATAAAGCAGGCAGCACAGTACCTGGCTGGGTAAGAACTCAATAAAGGTTAACTCCTCATCCCTCCCAAGTACCAATCAGCAGATTTACACTCAATCTCATTTTTAAGATGTCATTTCTACTATGCATAATCCATGGAAGTATTAGTGAAAATTAGAAGATGTTAATTGTTCAGCACAGAAAACAAGTGTAAAACTGGGAGGAATGTAACTGACATGAGACTGTATGTACAAATGGTAACTGACAGGAATAGCACCTCTTCAGTTTTACAGGCATGTGCCTCTCCAAATGAATAAATAGCAAACCAGTGGATGAATGAATCAACTAATGAACACAATTCAGAGTCAATGAAATGGACTAGAACAATATATTGCTACTAATATTATTTATGTGCTATGCTCAAGCCTCAAAGGCTCATTTAGAGTTCAAAATAAAACTATGAAATAGAGATTATTGCCTCATCTTAGAAATTAGGAAAGTGTCTTACAAAGAAATTTGTCCAAAATTACCCAACAGATGGCAAACTGGGATTTGAACTCAAATCTTGTAAATCCAATGCTCCTTTCATTTCATCAGAGCTGATCTTTCTTTCAGTGGATATAGTAGTTTAGGAGATAGAAATATTCCAGGAAAATTGGCAATAAAGCAAATATCTATAATGCTAATACTATTCTCACTCTGGCTTCTCATATAAACTTAGAAATCATTTCTATAGTTAGCAGGGGGAATATGCAAACACATGAACTTAAAATTGCGCTAAAGTATTTCTAATCACTTCAGTTATGCTTCTGGGTGCTAAGTTCCATAATACCTAACAATATTGTTCTGAAAAACGACCCAACCAAATCTTTCTTCTGTTTTACCCTATCACTCCCTATTTACAAGTACTTTCTCCAGGTTGGTAGAATCCCAAACTCCATCCTTACAGATGGTACAAGATACTTAATTCTGCAAATCCCAATGTCTGAAGTTCCAGGTTATGGTAACAGAAACTGGCTCCCAATGCAATCACTCCTCATCCCTTCCAAGTGCCAAGTTTTGACTCTAAACATTCTTCATATTAAATTTACTTTATAAGATGGATCAGAAAGCTAGGCTTTCTTAAATTCTACCTCTAAAGAATGAATCAAAATGTATTAATATTTTGGAACATCAGTAAATATTTCAGGGCAATCTTTGTAACTTGGAGTCATTAAACACAATTTGCAATCTCATAAGCAATGACTGCATGATAGATTTCAAAATTATTTTCCTAAAGGACAGTGTGGTGTGAAAGTCACTACAACCAACTGACAGTTTTTCATTCATTCAACAAATACATGCAAGCCCACATTAGACCCAAACAGTCACTGTTTGAAATCCTAGAAACACACAGGAAGACAAAACAAGGCCCCTACTACCATGGAGTTTACAGGCACGTGGAGGACAACTATGAGAATGCAATAAATAAGCAAATGAGAACTATATCCGACAGTGCTAAGTGGTATGCAGAGAATTCAAGTCTGATGATATTATTGTAACTGGTGGTCATTTTAGCTTGGGTCATCAGGGAACTTCTCAGAAGGAGTGAATTTAAGCAAGAGATGTGAACAGTAAGAAGACTAAACAATCAAGTAGGAAAGCATTCCAGATGGAGGGCACAGCTAGTACAAAAGCCAGTAAGGCAGGAACAAGCAAGGAACGTTTAAGAATGAGAAAGAATCACACTATATCTGGAGGGTAGTGATCTCAAGAAAGAGTGGTGGGTGTTCAGATAGGAGGGGTAGGATGGGGTCAGATGATCTGACTTTGTAAGCCAGGATAGTATATTTGGTTTTCTTTTTCAGTGAGATGAAAAACCACTGAAGGAAGCTACATGAAATCTGGAAACATAATCACTAAGAATTAGAGACCAAACTGGAAAAAAACATATATTCATGAAGTCCATGTATTTGTTTGGTTCTGCACTCTGCACTCAATAAAATTTATCCCAAGACACTAAAACAGAATCCTAGAGCTAGAAAGAATCTTAAGGGATATAAAGCTACTCACTGTACAAGCACGGAAACTGAAGGTTTAAGAAAAAAGCATCATTCAGATTGCTTCATTAATGGCCGAGAGAAATGTCTCCAAAAATAAGTAAGAGCCACTAAGACAGTCTGGGATATAACCTAAACTCAAAGCTGACATTCATCAGAAAACTGTCCTTTTATGAGTTCATAAACTGAACCACCATGAATTAGATGCTTATGACCCATTATAAGTTTTTGTGACAGCTTCTGACCTTGATCTAAAACTGGAAACTGACATGAGATACATGCCCAGTAATGTTTTTAATAAATTCCATTGTTCCAATCCCAATTCACTGGGTACAATACAACTTAGAGATTCCTTCATCCAGTAAATGGTAAGGAACTATGTGTGCGAGGAATTTACACTGGACAATGAAGAACAAGAGTCTGGTAGAAGCTGTAACATGTATACAGAAAGACACGTAGACAGAAACACTGATATGATACATACACACACACAACTACATTTCATGCAAAGTAAAAACTGCCAACATGCCTCACTGTGAAAGTCAGAGGACATGCCACTTTCAGCTGAAAGGATCAGAAAGCAGCATGCAAGCTGGTCCTTGAATGATGGGTGGGATTTACAGATAGGAAGAACATTTTAGACAAAAAGCACAACAGGGGCAAAAGACCTAGGTAAACTGCAACCAGAAATTACAGTGTTAATTAAATTTAGAGCAACTATTTCCAATATGAAAATACTCAAAACTGAGCTACACCTGAAGTTATGTATTTCAACTCAGTAATGTTAAGAGTTTTCCATCTATTATTTACCAACTTAATTAACAAGAAAAGAAGTTTTATAATACAAACATCCTAAAGCCCAGCTCAGACTTTTAGATTTGTTTTCTGAAAAGAATGAAACAGGATTTCAAAAACCTTGGAAAACTTGCTTTTCAGGAAACAATGAACCGGAAAATCACTTAAGCTGTTTGGTGCAAAAATAACAAAGGTGGACATTTTAAGAAAAGATGTTGTCCTGAAAAGTGTTTTAAAATTAGCATCCAAAGCCTCAGAACACAGGGTAGATGAGAAAGTGCCATCAACACCACAGTATAAAGTAAGTCATAGTGCTATTTTTTTTAAACTATTTTACTGGGTTTTTTAAAATAATATCCTGCAAGACTGCTCCTATCTCTTTTCTGCCCTTTGAGAAAAGTGTTGTTTTAGAATATTAATTCACTTGAAAACTGACAATAATGTAATTTGGGGTTTTGCTTAATCTGTTACAAGTTCATTCTATTTCCAGCAAGTCATAGAACTATTTTCGCACTCTCCTACCCAACTCAAGGGCAGAGTAGTAAAAATCTGTCATCAAAGCTAACCAGTGTGTGCAGTTCCTAATGTTTGTTCTTCCCCTGTCTTTCTTAAATTCATTTTTCATTACAAGAGTGGGTTGCTTGTATTAAGTTTTCTCCATGTGGTCTAACAATACTGTAAAATTCTTTGAACTTTATCCCTAAATGGCACAGGCTCAATGCAATGAAGGTCAAGCCACTCCAGATGGTGAGAGTAGGGACTAGAACAATGAAACTGAGGCATGCCACAAGAAGAACCTTAAAGACATTTTTACTTGGAAAACAATACATGATACAAGAGGTGCAAAGTTATTGCTGTTTATTAAAGTCCTTTTCTTTTACTGTCTTGAACTCCCCATGATTCACAGTTCTCTGAATCTGACCTGCACTCCACATATCTGTGCCTTTATTTGGGAGGCCCACCCATTGCATCCCCAACTCAGAGCCATGGAACTTTCCTCCTCCTCCAAGACTCAGCTCAAGAGAAGCTCCCATCACCTTGCCCTGCTCCACTCTGCATATGGGAAGTTGCGCCCATGCTGTAAACTCCTTTCACCTGAGTTTTACGAACTTGTATACCTGTCCCATCATCGCACCTGCCACAGTGCCCCCATGCACAGGAGGCATTCTAGAAATTTAAAAAACAAATCCAGTTAAGTACATTTAAAACATGATCAAATGAGGTTAGACATACTGTCACAGCTACTGAGAAAAACATGTCAGGTAGATATCCAAACAAATCCAGAACATTTTTACCACAATCTTACAAGTGCAGAGCTGGGCCTGTGTCACAGAAACCCTGGCTCCTGGCTGCCTCACAGGGATGGTCCTCAAGCCTCAAGGAGGAAAGAGACCTGTGTCACCCATAGTTCCCTAAAAGCAGCTCTAAACTCAAAGGACACTCGCCTTCACCACCCCAGGGAAAGCAAGTACCACAGGGCTTAGGAACTGCAGAATTAGTCCCATTAGAACCCACTCAGATCCCCCTGTAAAGGACAAGTACCACCATGGGTGGGTGCAATGTCTCCCTTTCCCTCTAGCTTCTCACAGAAATAGCAGAGAGGTAGTTGCTCTCTGTGTGCCTCTCCTTTTACCTCTCTTTATGACTGAAATGTGCAGGAAACCACACTGAAAACAGAAGTCCAGCATCACTGGGGAAAAGAGCCTCAGGCTCCCTCTCTCACGTATCCAGTGAGGTTCAGCCCAGATGGCTTGTTCTTCTTCATATTCTGTCTTATAAGCCCAAATGAGAAATGGGGCCATACAAATTAACAAAGGTATTTGTGAGACGTGCCAGGTTTAAAGTTGCTGGGAGAAGATTTATTTTCTTCCTTAAAGCCTACACTTTTCCAATAGGTATTTTGCTTCTTGCCTGTTGTGTGTAAAGCATGGCTATATGGCACCCAAGGGCACATGCTCACATATACATACACAGATGTTTATTTAACCCACAGTTAAGAAAATGTGGTATATGAATGTGTGTTCTGACACCAAAAATTGAATTGTGTATCAAATGTGAAACATTAACACTTTTCAAAATCCTACAACGAATTTTTTTGGGAGAAAAAAATCAAACCCACTTACCAATAAATATTGGTTTCCCTTACCTCATATATTCAAACTTCTTAAAATTATAGGCCTTTGGGACTAGAAGGTATCTTAGAGATAAATTTATCTAAAGTAAGGAAGACAGTATTGTGACAAGCAGCCACTCTAAAAGATGAAAAGCCAGAAAGCCATTGTGTCTGGGATGGCTGAATCCCAAGGGCTGAGCAGCGCCTCTTGAAATGTTTAAGATGATTCTAGAGCGCGAAATCCTATCTGCTTCCCAGGGATACCATCCCAATACTATGAAACATACGCACATAGGACCATGAATCCAAGTTAAAGTAATCAAGATGTCTGAGGTTTAGTATTTAAAAGCACACATATCTAACAAAATGAGTATATTACCTCAAGTGTTCTAAAAATTGTTTTAGTGCAGTTAACAACACACAGGAAAATGCATTTCCAGACCTGGACTCCCCTGAGTATGTAAATCACACACTCGGTAGAATACATTACATATACATATGCATAGCTATTCAGGACTATCATGATTTCCCAAAGTACTGTGAAATTAAAAATAAAAAAAAGACCCATCTAATTTGAGTCGCACCAGTATTTCTAGACTTCAAGAATGATTGGTAACCCTTCCTGGAAAATACACTTTGTGTTTCTAAATTGTCTCTGGAGCGTTACTGTTGATGTGGGTTTTTCTTTGTGGTTACATTTTAACTATTCAGTTGGCTGGCAGCCAGTTTATTAAGATCCTGTTCTAATTACCTTCTGTACTTAGGGCTGTGGCTATGCGACACGCCAGGCTCACTTCTTTAGCTAAGATTCTGGACATGACTAGTTACCAGAGCCGCGTTATGCAGGCAGAGAGGGACGAGAGAAGGGCATTGATCATTTAAAACCGTGATCAATTCCAGATTTCCGTCTCTCCTTGCGTCCGCCGGACAGTCCGTTTCGTAGCCTGACACGTCATCCCTACCCCTAACAGCGCCCTGGGGAGCCCCTCTCCCCGCCGAAATCAGAGCAGCGCCGCTCCCCGCGCAACCCGGGGGCTCAGATCGCGGCCCCGGAGGCCGCCGCCGCCCGGCTCCCGGCGGCTTCCGCGCTGGGCATCGGGCAGCGGCCCCAGGGGCGCCCTCGTGGGGGGGACGCAGCCCGTCCGTCCGGCTGCACTGCGGGCGCTCGGCACCGGCAGACGGTGTGAGGACCCGGCTCACTCCGGGAGCCCTCGGACTTCACAGCATACACGCGAGGGCGTCCGCGCGAGCTCCGCGGCTCCCAACGCCCGTGCTCCCCCGGCGCCGGCGGACGGGGACCCAGCAGGGCGCCCGGGAGGCTCCGGCTGCCCCGCAGCGAGAGCGCGGCGCGGCTCCACCTCAGGGGTCCGCGGGGCTGGAAGGCCGCTCCCGCTCGCCAGCCACCTGAGGCGCCGCGTCCTGGGCGGATGTCCGCGGCGTGCGACGCGTCTGCGCGCCCCCGAGCGCGCTCCCGCCGGCCGCGGCCCCGGGCGAGTTACACTAACTTTCCGGGGCGGGGGAGGGGCGACCCGCGGGCCCCGCCGCCGCGGCCCTACCTGCGCTCAAGTTGTCGTTGATCTTCAAGGGCACCCGCAGAATGTAGACCAGGAAGAGCACGATGAAGAACCACACGGTCCAGAGGTAAGTCCAGGACCACACGATGCAGGACTTGAGCTGCTCCAGAAAGCCCGTGCCCGCTTCAGCCATTTTCGGCGCTGCTCTCTGCTGCCGCGGCGCTCGGTGTCTGCCGGGATGATTCACCGGCCCCGAGGCGCCGCCGCGGCCCGGGCGCCCGCGGAGCCCGCCGGCCGCCGGACACGGGCGCGGCGGGAAGTGGCGGCTGCCTGCCCTCGCCCGGCTGCTCTGCTAACCCGGGAGGCACCTACCGTGGCTCCCGGGCACGGTCACGTGGCGCTGCTCCCTCGCCTTCTGCTGCCATTTATATTTATTACTCTGATGCCGAGGCGGACCGGCCGCGCGGCGCGCTGAGGGACACCCTTGTCATTGTACTGGTAACCCACAGACGTGAGGGTTTACTGATATGCCGGACACTGTGCCATGGTCTGTGTAATCTCATTTCATCATTTCAACAATCCCCATTATACAGCTAGGAAAACTGAGGCACGAAGTGATTGGGTAGTTCACCTTCAGCTCTGGCCAAAATTCGGTTACAGTATGATGGGTGCCAAGCCCCAAAGTCTTAAACCGCACACTTGACTCCTTCCTCTCAGAATTCAGACTCAGGGATGAAGGACACCGGGGCAACGAGAAAAAGATGGATGTGCTCCTGTCGCTGGTTGGTAGTCCTGAAAATAAATCACCATACTAAGCAAGATTTGGGTCGCACACCGTTTACCTTCGTTTTGTCTTCCTTGAAGCAGCACAAGGGTTTCCAAAAAATCTTGACAAGGAGAATATTTATCCTCCAGTTTTGGGGGGGTGATCACCTTTTAAACAACTCTCAGCCTGTTCCTAATATAAACAATTCTCTGGGATAATTTTGGCTTGTTCTGAACCGGCTACTTTAAACAAATATATACGTTTTGGTCTGTGCTGAATAAAATGTTGCCTTTACCCGATGAAATTTGAAAGTCTTTCTGCCCATAAGTAATTCACTTTCTATGTATTGGATGGTAGTGAAGCAACTGAGGTCATCCAGTCCACAGCCGAGGCATTTCTGCATTCAGCAGAATATTTTATTATAAATTTTGACCTGCTTCCTTGTAGTTTCCTCCATAATAAAACAAGCCTCTTTAACTTTTTACATGTAGGACATACTTATGGCATAAATAACAGAACTACTCTTACTATTCACTAATTCCAACCTGGCTTCTCCATACATTACAGCAGAGAGACACAAGGCAAGATAAAAGAAACTGACACACACACACTTTTTACAGCGATTTATCACAGCACACTACCAAACAATTTTTGCATATTAACAATGATGCCTGGAGTCTCAGGAGAATAAAACAACATGAATACGTGAATCACCTATTTTATGTACCAGTTAAGTAACCCACCAGATTCTCTGCAGTAGGATTACCTACATAATTTAAATGAACATCCTGGGGCCTGGCTTTTTCCTGTCAGTGAACCTCAAAGAACAGACATAAATATGACTCAGTTGAGTCATAATTTTCTGATTGTCAACTAGGCACTCCTAGAGGATCATCCCTGTCTTATTCATCATTGCCTGTCCCTGGTGTGCAGTCAGGCGTCGGGGGTGAGCAAGTGGGGGGGCTGGAGTCATGTCTGTGTGCTTGGATGCAAAAGAGAGAGAGCATGGTCTCTTGGGAACCGTGGCTTCTTCAGTATGGCTGAACTGCAGGCTCTACCTGGAGTGATGTTGAGAGAGAGAGAAAGCTAAATAGAGGATCTTATTTAGAAGCGCCTTGTAGAAACACAAAGATGTTCAGTTATTTGGCATTGCACACACTGATCCAAATGAAAAATCCAGAAATTGATGTAAGGGGGGAATTGATGTAAGGGGGGATTAAAGAAATATTAGGGCAGTAGAACTGATAGGTCTTGGTGACTGAGAAGATAGGCAGTGTGAAGATAAAGGGTAAAGGGTGGCCCTTGAGTGGGACCATTCATGAAATAGCAACAACCCAGGTATGTCTGGCTGCCTTTTGACCATTTCCCAGTGGAATGGCCCACAGGCACCCCAAGCTCATCACAGCCAAAAATGAACTCATTACTTCTTCACCTTCAAGTGCCCCTCCTTCTGGAGTTACAAGGGAATGAGCCCCACCCTTCCAGCTCCCTAATTCAGAAATCTGATGATCATCCCAACCAGATTCCCTCCTCACTCACCTCCTTTCATGTCTCCACATTCACTGGGTATCAAAATTTTAAGGTGTGTCTCAGATCTGTCACTTTTCTCTGTTCCCCTGTAACAGCCAGCCTTTAGTCTCTTATCACCTGATCATCTCACAGAGAACAAGGGTGTCGGCTCCCTGTCCCCAGCTTCCCCACAACTGAATCTACCACCCCCGTACACCACGCCTCATCCCCCCTCACTCCACCTTCTTCCACCCTTCTCTGCCAGTTACCTTTAAAAGCACAAATCTGGTAACTCACTTCCTGCTTACAATCCTTTTAAGTCCCTATTCCCTCCACTCCTACTCCACCCCTACACCTACCTAAAGGATAGAGTCTAAATGGTACTCAAGGCCATTTGCAGGGCACTCCTACCAACCTATGCAAACTCATCTCCCACCCTAGGCACTCACATACCCCACCAACACTTTGGCAAACATGCTCTTCTCTTTCACACCTTTGGACCTGCCTGAAGTATATACTTCTCTGTACTATACTTCCCACTCAACCTTCTCTCCTGGGAACAACCGCTTGATCACAGCTTATTCAGAGATGCCCTTGAAATATCAGCCTCCTTTGTGACACCAGCTCCTTCTCAAGCCTCAGAGTTCACTGTCTCTTTCCTGAGATGCAGCAACTGGAAGCTTATGGTAGGCTGTTAAGTGGAGCCAGACAATGGTGGGTTCTAGTCCTGATCCTGCTATTCACTACCTGCTCTTAAGGATTACTGATTTTCAGGACATTTCTAGATATCTCTTTACTAAAAATTGTCTAATTTCAAAAATACCCAGCGCTAACGATAGTTTATGTAACATCATTCTAAGACAAGTACAAAAATAATACACTTGCTATGTGCATAGCATGTTATTTTGTGGTTTTGGCTTCAAGTTTCAAGTTCATGCACACAAACCTCCAGACCACCTGACAAATTTAGACAAATCAATTAAAGACTCTGTTGCATTGAAAAAAATTCAGAAATTGGGTTACACTGATGTTATAGAATTATTGGTAGGATTAAGGAAAATCTGATAGTCACAACATGAGCTTAAATTTATTTTTATTGACACAGAATTTATTCTTAAATTTCTGAGAACTGATTCCATCCTTTAACCAAGAGGAATTCCCTTATATTACAGTTCATTTCAGTTAATACTTCATTTTGTTCACATTTCTAATGGGCAAGACTATACTTAGGCATTCAAATTAGAGTGGAAATTTCATGATCATCTGGTATATTTGGCCTATGTAGAAACCGAATCTAAAATGGAAAGAAAGAAAAATCAGATTATTTTTATCTTAAAGTGTATTTCAGGCTAGTATTAAGTAATGTGTTTGCCCGCTCCAGCCAAATTAATTGTATTTCTAATATTCTATCCTTTCTTCTTTACTTTGCCTTGCAAATATTATTCCAGGTTTCCCTTATTCTGCATTTCAATGCTACTGTACAGCTGCTAAATATAGCACCTTATGCACATTTAACTATAATTGGTTTTATCTACTTGTTAATAATGACAGTGAATATGGATTATAATTGAAGCTGTGACTTGCCTTGAGTTTTTCCTCCAACTCAAAATTACCTTTATAATACTATTTTTACAGTATCATTTTTTTCTCTTTGATCAAAGTTTGTCATTCAACCGGTGAGCTGAAAATGTCCACATGTTTAGTCAAGGTAATTTGAATTAACTTGTGAAGTTTGATTGGACCAACTATAGCAAATAATGCTATAGACTAGATTTAATTACCTGTACTTCTATATCTTATATGTATTGCATATTACAATTTTTTCCAAAAGAGGCACTTATCTTGGGCTCCTATGTTTAGACATATTTATTGAGTATTCTTTATAGATTTTTTTTTCATTGGTTCATGTTTTATTAGATCCCCTCCTGAGCCTAGCATATAGGCCTTGTAAGCTGAACTGAACTGAAATCATTATGTTGAGTTGAAGAATGAAAGAGTAAGGTTTCATTTTTTAACCTCTCAATTTGATTTTTTTAACTCACAGAAGTGAAGCCCTGTGTGATTTCAGTGTAAGAAAAGGACCAGTGCACGTAAATGACAGGGGAAAATACTTGTTTGAGGAGGAAACCTCTAACAGACCCCATTAGCTAGCTTCCCATAAATGAGAGTATTCTGAGTTATGGCTGACCACCAGCCTCATCTGTAAACTGGGAACAATAATAGCCAATGTGTATCATATAGGAAGGGATCCTTGCAGAAGGTGAGGATTTTCCCAGTTTTAAAATTGGAAGTCCCAAATCCGGGAACCCCCTAAGTCACAGTCGGGCTAAATGACCCCTGAATTTTCAACTCGAAAAATTCTAAGATGCAGGGCCTCCCCCAGGTGAAACTGGGAGGTAGGAGGATGCATGTTTCCAGCACCTCCTAGTGGACCTCCCCTCCCGCTCGGCTGCCTTGGGCCTGCACTTCCTTGGCTACTCTTAAAGTCTGCTCTGGCAATTAGCAACTTATATATATGCATAAACAAAATTTATGTCAGCTCAAAAAGTTACTCTTCTAAGTGCCACTAAAAGATACCAGAAATCAAAGCCATAAAATAAAATAGTGCTTCTCAAATGTTGCCAGGTATCATCATATCTTGGGAGTCAGGGGGCCCTTACTGAAATCACATCATACAAGGTAAGAATAAATATATGAGTACATTAAACATCTGCAATTTAAAAAATCACAGCTCAGAGTATGTATCCATGAAAAAGAAAACAAGCAGACAAGCTTTAAAAAATCTATAACTTACTGTTTCTTTTATTACTAATTTACTACTTATTCATCTGTATTGTTTTTTACTAGGACTCTAGAAAACAGATAATAGCAATAGGCAAAGGCTTAATACAAAAGTACAGGAAAGAAACCTAACTTTGAGAAAACTTTTCTTTTCTGCAAATTAAGCTTGCCATTTTACTCTAGTTCACAAAACACTGACTTCCAAGAAATTGTAGATGGAGAAAACTGAGTTAGGCAAATGAAAACTCTAAATTCAGATATTAACCAGCTGTGGTGGGATTTGAACCATGATATAGTAGAAGCAACATGGAATTTAGTAAATGAATATGTAAGTTAGAGAAATGGTCTCCAAACTTTGGCTGGCAGTAAATTAAGAAAATTTACCCTCCCAAAGTATGTATATCTATGTATTTGTAAGTTAGTATGTTCCACAATACCAGTATACTATATACACAATAAAAATAAGTACATAGGTATTTCAAAGGTTAGTTGAATACAAGTTTTAGCATTTCCTGCTGAAAACCTAACAGATGGTCTATGTATTTCTGGACTGCCTGCAAACCACTGAAGATTCTGTAGTTTGGAAAACATATATTGACTGTTGTTTAATTTTCTTCAAGTTCCCTTAAATCACATAACACTGTTGCTGCCTATTGCAGCTAATTCTAAAATAAGTTTGGATAGAGATCTCGTTTTTCTGGCTCATCTGAGCTCCCTGAGCATTACTGACACCTAAGCTTCATTCCATCCCTGCACAGCTTCCTTACAATGGATTTGGTCCCTCAGTATATGACTGTGTATGTCTGGACCACCACAGCAGCTGTAGAGTCTCCTTAGCCTACGTATAAATCACTGGATAGAAATAGATATCAGAAGATAGGGAGATTGTTACCTAAGTCCAAAAAAGTTTAGTCTTTTTTATCTTACTTCACACTCTGCAGGGATTTTTTTTTTTAATATAACACCATTGGGGTAATGATAATTTACACCGTTGGGGTAATGATAATTTAGAATTTGTATTATATTCATTGTTTATGTTCCAATTCTTTAAAAGTGTAAGAAATTCTTTTTATCTTTTTCTCTAATTTCTTGAACATATTAATCATAGTTATTTTAAAGCCCATATTTGTTAATTTCAGTAAGTGGATAAGTGGATCACCTATGGATCTATTAATATCATTTATTTTGTGGGGTTTTTTTTTCTTTCCTTCCTGGCTTTATCTTGATATGTCTAAGAATTTTTGAATGAGTACTCGCCATTGTGTATAAAAACCATGATAGAGTCGGTTCCAGATAATGTTATCTTCTACTGGAGAGTGTTTACCTTTTCCTCTGCTAGGCAGAGAGGGGGTATTAAAAATGAATTTTTATTTATGAAACTAGTGGCAGTCAAGACATGAGGCTGGCTAAAATATTGTCAAGACACACCAACCAGGTTACCAAAAAGAAACTAAGGGGAGAGGATAGTGCAAAAAGCCTGATTCCTAAACAGTTCTGGGACCAGTTGGTAATTGAAAGATAATTGGCATGGTTACCTCATGCCAACTATGTACCTCTATACCTCACCTGTATACTTCTAAGCCTCCACCATATACCTCTATACCTCAGTTATGTATCTCGGTAACTACATGGTTCACTGAATCCTGTCTCTTCCAGCTTTTTCATGTTAGTGTGGTAGAGCACCTAAAAGTTCAGAAAGTGAGGACTTCATCCAGCTTACAGAATAAGTTATATGAACTCTTTTAGTACCTGTTTCTAATAAATGTTTGAACACATGTCAGAATTTGATCTGAGACTTGCTTCCATTTTAAGATACTGTTTGGTAAGCTATGATGTTGTGTAGGGGTAGGAGAGGTGAGAAGGCCTAGAACTACATATTCATGGCCATTGAAATCTAACCCCCTCCCATAAAAAGCCAGTGTTTGCACATAACCAAACTGGCTTTGGTCATTTCACAACTTGAGCCAAAACATAATAACATTTGGACAATAAAAAAAGTTAGATAAAAATAATGAACCATGTCCCTATATATCTTGTTAGTTGACTTTTAGTATATTACCCTCTATCACTTTTCCTATGCATAATTTATGTCATTTTCAACATTCTCTAAGTTCATTTCTGCAAGCTCTTACATATTATTATTAAAAGATTTTTCCATGTTATAGTCTTCAAAAGCATCACATTTAATGATTGTATGATATTCCATATGCCATAGAATTTTTAAATTATTCTATGACTATACTTACTAATATTTTGCTATTTTAATTAATTCCATAATGAATATCATTGCATTTATAATGTTTTGTTTTGAAATTTAGAGTTCTTTTGTTGGGATACATATGCAGAAGTGAATTCAGTGGTCAAAATTAAGAATATTTTTAAGTTCCTTGACACATGACACCAGTTGCTTTTCAAAAGCATTTCTTAAAAACTCCACTCATTCTGACTGTATAAAATCCTAAGGGACCACAACTTTAAGTTATAGCATGATGGAAAATGTGCAACGTGCCAAAATGAGTTTTACCCTGTGAGTTACCTAAATCAAATCTGTGGCACATTAGTTCTGCCAGTCAGATAGATAGTTGTCTTAATGTCATTGTAACTAAATTTTATTTTCCAGTTATTAACTCAAAGCTATGTAGCAGACATCCTGGGGAAAAACCTGGGGAAATCTGACTGTGGACTTGATAAGAGGAAAAAGTTACCATTCTAATTTTCTCATGAACCATAATAGAGAATAATTTAATCCTCAGGAACAACAGTCATCTTTTATCAATCTATTAGAGAAACTTCAAAATTTGCAAGGTTAAATCATGCTATGCTGCAGGCAATACTTAACTCTGGATCATCAAAAGGACACATCATTCCCTTGGAAATTACATTTTACTGTCAAGAGTCTTCATGTTCATTGGCTAGAGAAGAGTCAATGAAAATTCCCTTTGAGGAGCAACCCTTTACAGAAACAAGTTTTACTGGTTAAACTACACCCTATCTGTATTAATTTTCTAGGGCTACCGTTAACAAATGAGCACAAATTGGTGGGTTAAAACAACACAAATTTCTTTCTCACGGTTCTGTAGGTGAGAAGTCTGACATCACATCTGTCAGTAGGGCTGTGCGCCCTCCGAAGGCCGTAGGACACTCTCCTTCCTTGCTGCTTCCAGCTTCCAGCGGCTCTTCTTGGTTAGCCTCTGCCTCCCCCTTCCTGGGGGCCTTCTCTGCATCTTCTCCTCTTTGTCTGTGTCAGACCCTTTCTGCCTTGATCTTATAAGGATACTTGTTACTGCACTGGGGCCCACTCAGATAATCCAGGATGATCTCATTTCAAGATCCTTAACTTAATTATATCTGCAAGGATTATTTCTCCAAATAAGATCATGTTCACAAGTCCCATGTGGACATAGCTTGGTGTCAGGGTAGGGAGCACCATTCAACTGTCTATACCATCCAACCTCCATTTAATGACCAAGAAATTCCATTCTCTCTGCAGACTCCTGTTCTCTTTTTTGAATCATGAACAACAGTCTCAAGATGTAGAATCTGTTTATAAAAAAGAGATTTTTACCCTTGGTTTAACCTATAGCTACTAAAGAAATTAAGTTATTATAACAAAAAACCAATATAGATATTTTACTTTGGTTCTTAAAAAGCTCTTCAAATCTTCAGCATTCATAGTGAAGTTTCTATTAACAGAGAAATATGATGCAATCCTATTTACTGTTCATTTCCAATCCACTAACCCTGATATTTCCTTTACGTTTTTCTTTTAAGTATAACTGAGAGAACTTGTAACTTCACAAAATGTTTTGCCTTCCTTGATTATGATTGATTATGATAACTTTCCTGGCGATATTATTTTTACATAGGTTGCTAAAAAAACGTGTATGTCTATAAAATTTGAGCACTCTTAAACATCTTACAAATATATTCATTCTTTCTTTGTAGATTGAAAAGTAAAACACATTCAGGTAATTATGCATAGTAGACATGTAAATAAAATATAGAATACTTCACTTAAATTACCTTTGGATTTGACTTATCTGGGTAGTATAACAACAAAGCAAAAACTGAAGGAACAAAACAGTAGCAGACTCACAGGACCCAAGAATGGACTAACAGTTACCAAAGAGAAAGAGACGGAAGGGTGGGTGGGAAGGGATGGAGAAGGGGGTTAAGGGACATTATGATTAGCACTCATAATAGAGGGGGGGCCTGGGGAAGGCAGTATAGCACAGAGAAGACAAGTAGTGATTCTATAGCATCTTACTACGCTGATGGACAGTGACTGTAATGGGGTATGTGGTGGGGACTTGATAGGGGGAATGTAGTAACCACAATGTCGCTTATGTGAAAGCGGAGCATAAGATTGTATACCAATGATACCTTAATAAAAATAATAAAATAAAATATTACCTCTGGTTTTTAGCTCATCTGAAAAGTCTAAGATTGTTTAAGTGGGGTAAACTCTGAGGCATCCCTCACTAGACAAGCGAATTTCCCTAAGAAAACCTGCTAACAGTGGGTGAGTATTAGTTTCCTCTTTCTTCCTGAGGAGCTGATTGTATCAGACCTTATAAATTGACTAATGTGTTCCTTTAATAGCTTCTTTCTGTTGTTTTTCTTATTTCCACAGTTTCAGACTGTGATTTTGCCAGCACCATCAGTAGTGTAATTTAGACTAAGAGTAAGTAGCAGGCCCAGACAAGCAAAATAGGTGTCCATTGGCTCAAAGCAACGCTCCTTGGGAAACAGCCTGCCCAACAATTCTCATACATGCAAAGCTGCCATCTCTCATCAAGTCAGCTCTTTTCTCCTGTCCAGCCACTTGTCTGGAAAAAAAATAGGAAATAAGGAATCTTGTGTGTAAAGGCTGTTCATTCCTTTGTGTAGATCTATACTTTTAACTGGTATTGCTATTGTCCTTCTGCCTGAAGAAAGTCCTTTGACATTTCTTGTAGCACAGGCTGGCTAGTGATGTATTCCTCCAGCTTTTTATGTCTGAAAAAAAACTCTTACTTCATCTTCATTTTTGAAAGATGTTTGCACTGGATTTGGAATTATAAGTTAACAGATTTTCTTCCAGTATTTTGAAGATGTTTCTCCATTGACTTCTCACCTGCATTGTTTCCAGTAAGAATTCTGATGTCAGCCTTATCTTTGTTCTACCATACTTAACATTATCTTTTTTTTTTCCTTTGGCTGCTTTTAAGATTTCTCTCTTTATCACTGGTTTTAAGCAATTTTGGTGCCTTGGTATAGTATTCTTCATGCTTCTTGAGCTTGGGGTTCACTGAGATTCTTGGAACTATGGGTTTATAGTTTTCATGAAATTTGGAAAATATTTGGCCATTATTTCCTCAAATATTATTTCTGTGTCTCTCTCTTCTCTCCTTTGGCCACTTGAAGTTATCCCATAGCTTGCTGAGGCTCTGTTAAATTTCTTTTCACTTGAGCTCCATTTTGGTTATAGTCTATTGCTATGTCTTCAAGTCCATTGATCCTATCCAGTGTATTTTTCATTTTAGACATTGTAGATTTCATCTCTAGAAAATTGAGTACTTATCAAATCTTCCATGTCTTTAATGAAACTTTTCAGCATGTATAGTTATAACAATTGCTTTTAAGTCCTTGTATGCTCTTCTAACATACAGGACGGTTACAGGTCTCTTTTATTGATTTTAATCCTCATAGGTCACATTTTCCTGCTTCTTTGCATGCCTTGTAGATTTTCATTGGATGGCCAACACGATGAATTTTACTTTATTGAGTGCTGGATATTTTTGTATTCTTGAGCTTTGTTCAGGGACACAATTAAGTTACTTGAAAACAGTTTGATCCTTAAAATCCTTTGAAGATTTGTTAAATGAGACAAGAGCTGTGCTCAGTTGAAGGCTAATTATTCCCTACTACTGAGGAAAGACTCCTCTGAGTAATCTACCCAATGCTCTGCAAAATTACGAAGTCTTCCAGTTTGGCTGAGGGAACAGGCAATGTCCTAGGCCTCGGTCAGCATTCGGTACTAGTTTTTCTATTCCTTAGTTTAGGGTGGTCCTCTTGCCAACATTGGGTACTTTCCTCACACTGATTAATACTCTGCCAAATATTTGTGGGGGCCCCTCTGTTGACCTCATTTTCTCTCTGTGTAACTCCTCGCCAGTACTCTTTTCTAAGAACTCTAGCTATCTTGGTCTCCCCAGACCCTCAGCAGTTTTCTCAACTTAGGGTGTCTGGCAGGCTCTGCCTCAGTCTCCCTTCCACACACTGTGGCCAGCAAATTCTCCAATTGTAGACTGGACAATTATAGGGCTCATTTCATGTTTCTCAACCCTTAGGGATCCCTGTCCTTTACTGCTTTATGTCCAATGTCTTGAAAAGTGTTGTTTCAGATGGTCTCTCCATTTTGGTGGTGGTGTTTCAGGGGTGATGGTGGACAGACTCACATTCTATTAAAATGTCCCCAAAATAAGTACAATAGGATTTTTAACAGGATGAGTCTTTTAAGAGAAGTATGAATCAAGTATTATAAGGATTAAAAAAAAGAGAGAAATTAGTTTGCAGAAGACTTTTTTGGAGGGGATAGTCCTTGGGTTAGGCCTCAAGGTATGGGTGGAATTTGCACTCGTAGAAGGAGCATACAGTAGAAGGAAGAGAAACAAAAAGGAAATTCTACAAAGGAGTGAGTATAGGTGAAAGTCAGTGAGCCTTACAATATGAATATTGTCAGCGACCGTTGTCATTTGTGACACCATTTTGTGAGAGCTTCTCCACCTTCTATACTAACCACAAACCTGTACTCACCTTTCTTTTCTCCTCCTCCCCCCTCCTTTTTGCTAGAGCATGAGAACAGAAAAATCAGGCAGTGGAAAAACACCCAACGTACTGAAACTACAAGAACAAGGAAGTTGACTCATTTAGCAATAGATGTTGGGAACCATGTGACACAAGAACAAAAGGACTCTATCTTGTTGTTTACTTCTTCTTGGTCAGTTTTTCGCCACAGCTTCCCGCTAAGTCCTCAACCAGGTCCGTTGCTTACGTCAAAGACTACTGAGCATGTGCACCACTCGGTGTGTGATTGGACTTTGTAAGCTACCTCATTATCATAATAGGCAACCAACGAGAAAAAGCTACTCCCTACCACGCCCCTTCAAATGCTATATATTCCTTGCCTTTTCTGCTAATAAAGGGAGCTTGACACATATTGCAGGCTCTCCGTGTCGTTTTTTCTCATCCCATTCCATAGGTGGTCGCGGCTCCCCCGGAGTCCCCACGTTTTAGAAGATCCTCGCAGGCGAGGACAACTGGCGCCCAGCGTGGGGCTCGAGGGGTCGTAGCCCCCCAGCCTAGAAGAGAAGGTAGTCGCAGCTGCGCAAAATTCATCGGGCCATCAGCTCGAGAGCCGCCCAATCGGTGACTACGAAACGAACGGCTAACTGGTAAGTCCATTTGGACGTTCTCTTAACTCAAAATGGGACAGGAACTGTCTAAGGAGGCGCAGTTCTTAAAAGATATTCAACAGTGCCTCCGAGAGAGAGGGGCATATGTTAAAAAACAGGATCTCTTGAAGTTTTTTCAATATATCCAGGAAGTTTGTCCCTGGTTCCCTCAAGAAGGAGTTATAGACCCTAAACGCTGGGACTGTGTAAGACTTTGCCTTCAGGCGCACTATGAGGCTGTCGGACCTGAAAAGGTCCCTATTCAAACCTTTTCATATTGGAACATGATCAGTGACATTTTCTCTCATGCCAAGAACTTTCATCCCTCTGCAGCTCAGGCTGTTGTCTCTGCCGCTGAATTTCTCGCTACTACTCCTGCTCCATCTCGACCGCCCTCCAGACATACTATTGTAGAAATCCCTCCAGAAGATCACCCCCCCCAACCCTCTTCTCCTCCTCCACCTGCACTCTCTCCTCCCCCTTCGCCCGTGCCTTCCGAACATCCCTCTAACCATCCTCCACCTGCATCCATCTATCCCGCTATCCCCATGCAACCTCCCGCCTCGATCCATTCTAGCGATGAGCCTCTCCCTCCCAAAAACCCTCCACCAAATCCGCATAATGGCTATCCCCCTCCTTATGGTAGCTACGGCCTCACCTATCCTCTCCACTTTCATAAACCTCCACCTCTTTGCGCTCCTGTCATAGATCTGCAGCTCCGTTCCTTAATTTCGCATTCACAAGCTGCACTTACTTCTGACATAAAGGACCTTAAAAACATGATCCAACTGCAAGCCGAGCGCAACGCTCTCGTTAAAGAACTCCAAGACCTTCAACTCTCGCTTGTTCGACCTGTCGACTCCCTTAACCCCCCCCCACACCTCAATCCGGCTCCTTCCAACCCTCCTAAATCTCACAAAAAATTCTCGGCTCCTAAACGTCAGGCCCCCTTTGTCTTTCCCGTCTGCACCCGCTCCTCAGATAACCCTGCCGCTGCTGACGGCTCATCTGCCGCGGCTGCCGCCGCGCCATTTGATAGTGAAAGTAATCATTCTCTCCGCCTGCGCTCCTCTTCCTCCGAAAATGAAGCAGAGGAAGACGCAAAAAATAATTCCTCCTCTGATGATGAAAGCCACCCCCCTCCTCTCGTTTTACGGCGTCCTCGTTCGCTGCGTTTCAAACACCTTAAAAAATTACAACACGCAGTCGCCCACTATGGTCCTACTGCTCCTTTCACTCTATCGCTTTTAAATTCCATCTGTGAATCTCTTCACCCCACTCCGTCTACCTGGTTCCACCTAGTAAAAGCTGTCCTTTCTAGAGGGGACTATCTCCATTGGAAAACTGATTATGATGATCGCTGCCGTTCATTTATCAGCAGTATGCCCTCTGCTCAAAAAAGAGCTGAGCGTTGGAACATCAATAAGCTTTTAGGTACCAAGCCTTATGCCGATCCTGAAAGACAAAAACAATTCAGCCAGGCCATCTTAACCCAAGTACAGGCGACAGCTTTAGCGGCCTGGAAAAACCTCCCTACTAAAAGTTCCACTTCCTCCCTATCCAAAATTAGACAAGGAACACAAGAATCCTATACAGATTTTGTAGGCCGCCTAACTAAAGCCGCCGAACGCATTTTCGGCCCCCAAGAAAGTGAGAGCCCATTCGTTCTTCAATTAGCATACGAAAATGCTAATCCTGCTTGTCAGGCAGCACTCCGCGGCAACCGCCGAGGAAAATCCCTTACAGACCTCATCAAACTCTGTTCAGGAATTGATTCCGCTTCACATGCCATTGGCATTGCGATTGGAGCAGCCTTATCCTCTAACAAACCCAATGTCTGTTTTAAGTGTAGACAGCCTGGACATTGGGCTAGAAACTGCCCTATGGCCACACAAGGACAAACCCAAGCCACTCAGAAAGTAACTCCCAGCCCTGTTTTACCAGCTACCGTTTGCCCCAAGTGCCGTCGTGGCAAACATTGGGCTAATCAATGCAAATCTAAAACAAATATCGATGGACAGCCTATCAATCAAAGTCCATCGTTTCCCCAGACTCTAATACCTCACCAACAGCCTTCGGGAAACGAACCATGGGGCCAGCCCTCGGCCCCTCCCCAACTCCAACCTGCCCCGAGGGCATTAGGGCACAATCCTTGCAGCGCGCCACCCCAGGAAGCGCAGGCCTGGACCTCAGTCCCTCCTCCCATACAATATTAACCCCTGAAGAAGGACCAACAATCATCCCTACGGGAATCCATGAGCCCCCTCCCCAAGGCATGTTTTTTCTTATCATTGGACGAGCTTCATCTACCCTCAAAGGTCTTGTAGTTCATCCTACTCTAATAGATAATGACTATACAGGGGAAATCAAACTCATTGTATCTTCTCCCTTAGGAACTACTCTTCTGTCTGCAGGCACTCGCATTGCACAAGCTATTCCCCTGCCTTTATCTTCTTCCACCTATCCTTCTCACTGCAATTACCGGGGAGCCTCCACCCCTAGTTCCTCAGATGTCTATTGGATGCAAAAAATTACTGCTAATAGGCCCACCCTCCAGCTTAAACTTGATGGAAAAACCTTTCAAGGTATATTAGATACGGGAGCCGACGCTACAGTTTTATCCCAAACCCATTGGCCTCAATCATGGCCCTTACAGCCCTCATTAACCCATTTACAAGGCATTGGCCAGTCCAGCAATACTTTGCAAAGCTCAAAATTTTTAAAGTGGGAAGATTCTGAAGGGAACAATGGCCTAGTTCGCCCTTTTGTAATCCCTGGACTCCCCGTTAACCTGTGGGGAAGAGACATTTTAGAACAATTAGATGTTGTCCTTTGCAGTGGTAGTGATTTTGCCTCCAGACAACTAAAACAACAGGGGTGGTCCCCTGGGTCAGGACTAGGAAAAAACTTACAAGGCAACCCCAGCCCCATAATCGTCACTCAAAAAACGGATAGAACAGGTTTAGGGTACCCCCAAACCCCTCAAAATTTTTCATAAGGGCTATTGACACTCCTGCACCTTGGGCTGATGCTATCACTTGGAAAAGTGATGAACCAGTCTGGGTTGATCAATGGCCCCTCTCTTCTCAAAAGGCCCAAGCTGCTTATCAGTTAGTGCAGGAACAACTAGAAGCAGGGCACATTGAACCCTCTACCTCCCCATGGAATACCCCCATCTTTGTTATTAAAAAGAAATCGGGCAAATGGAGACTTTTACAAGATCTCAGAAAAGTAAATCAAACTATGCAAATTATGGGAGCCTTGCAACCAGGTATCCCCTCCCCCATCGCCATCCCTGTTGATTTCCACAAAATTGTCATTGATTTAAAAGATTGCTTTTTCTCCATACCCCTACACCCTCACGACAAAAAGAGATTCGCTTTTAGTGTCCCTGTTGTCAACTGCGTAGGCCCTATGCCCCGCTTTCAATGGAAGGTCCTCCCCCAAGGAATGGCTAATAGTCCTACACTCTGTCAAAAGTTTATTGCTCAAGTCATCAATCCATTCCGCTCACAATACCCTCATATCTATCTCATCCATTACATGGATGACATCCTCTTGGCTGGACTTAACCATTCCGAAGTCCTCTATCTATCACAATTAATTATAAAAGCTTTAAAAGATCAAGGACTTCAGGTGGCTCCCGATAAAATTCAGTTACAACCCCCCCATACCTTCTTAGGCTTTGAACTATTTCCCTATAAAATAAAAACACAAAAACTCTCCATCAGGACAGGACACTTACAAACTTTAAATGATTTCCAAAAGCTTTTAGGAGACATAAATTGGCTTCGCCCTTACCTCCATATTACTACAGGAGACCTTAAACCTCTATTTGATATTTTAAAGGGGGATTCTGACCCCACGTCAAGCAGAAGCCTCACTCCTAGGGCTCAGGCTGCTATCGATAAAGTCTCCACAGCCATCCAACAACAAGGGGTTTCCTACTATGATCCCACAAAACCTCTGCTCCTAATTTTGTTTCCTTCCATTTTTACCCCTACTGGAATTCTTTGGCAACAGGGACCTCTGTATTGGATACATCTCCCTGCCTCTCCCTCAAAAATCCTTACTACCTACCCTTCTCTCATGGCAGCCCTAATTGTAGAAGGAAGAACAGCCACCCGAAAACTCTTTGGAAGGGACCCTTCATCCATTGTCACTCCCTATGCAGAAAAACAAATAGAATGGCTTATGCAGAATGATGACTCTTGGACATTGGCCTGCATTGGCTTTCTGGGAACATTCTCATGCCATCTTCCCTCCGATAAGCTACTTCAATTTTTACAAACAACTCCACTTATATTCCCTAAAGTAACTTCTCCTCAACCTATTCCAAATGCCTTGCTGGTCTTTACTGATGGCTCTTCCACAGGTCTTGCAGCTATCCATTCCTCTATAAACCAAAAAACGCTCCAAACACCTTTTAAATCCGCACAGCTTGTAGAGCTATATGCTGTTCTGCAAGTGTTCCAAGATCTCTCGGACCAGGCCTTTAATCTATACACTGACAGCTCTTATGTTGCCCAATCTGTACCTCTTTTAGAAACCACCCCCTATATCAAACCATCTACTAATGCATCTCCTTTATTCTGCGACATACAAAGGCTTATACTAACACGAAGACATCCCTTTTTTATAGGACATATAAGAGCCCATTCCAATTTACCAGGACCCCTAACTGAAGGAAATAATACTGTTGACCAACTTACAAGATTAGTAGCTCATATATCTACCTCTACCCCCCTTACCCAAGCACAAAAGGCTCATAAGCTACACCACCTAAATGCTCAAACCCTTCGTCTTCAGTTTAAAATTACTAGAGAACAAGCTAGAGCCATTGTAAAAAACTGCCATAATTTTGTCATGTTTCTTCCTGAGCCTCATTTAGGAGTCAACCCCAGAGGGCTTACCCCCGGAGAATTATGGCAAATGGATATCACTCACATCCCCTCCTTCGGTAGTCTAAAGTATGTTCACGTTACCATTGACACATTCAGTGGTTTTATCTCTGCCTCCCTGCAGAGCGGTGAAGCTGCCAAACATGTCATCTCTCATGTCCTCCAATGCCTCACTGTGCTAGGAGTTCCTAAATGTATAAAAACAGACAATGGTCCTGGGTATACTGCTAAAAACTTCAAAGAGTTTTGCCAGTACCTCCAAATAAAACATCTTACTGGCATCCCATATAATCCTCAGGGACAGGGGATTATAGAGAGAGCTCATCAAAAGGTTAAAAATCAAATTTCTAAACAAAAAGGATCATCCACAGAGCTCTCTAACTACTATAAAAACCCTAAAAATCTTCTCAATCATGCACTGTTCGTCCTCAACTTCCTAACAGTAGACGAACAAGGCAAGTCTGCAGCAGACAGACTATGGCATCCGGCCACTAAGGATACTTATGCTCAAGTCCTTTGGAAGGACCCCATAACTAATCAGTGGCACGGACCCCATCCAGTACTTATATGGGGAAAAGGACACGCATGTGTCTATTATCAAGAACATCAATCAGCCAGATGGCTACCTGAAAGACTCATCAAATGTGTTAATAACACCACATCCAGGGAAGACACACCCTGAGAATTCCCTCCCTTTTGCCTTACAGAAAAATGCTGCTACTATTGCTTCTGCTCTGGCCTCCTCTTGTCCTTGGCGTCCCCAAACAGCCATCTCCTCATCAGCTTTTCAACTTCACCTGGCAAGTTATTAATGAAGCGGGAGACGTTGTCCATTCCATCTCAAGCGTGAGTTCATCCACCCCCTGGCCCACCTTAACCCCTGACTTGTGCCAGCTTGCCCTTGGTGCTTCAGATTCAGGATGGGGAACCAGCCATTTGCTGGCCTCTTCTTCTCCTGTACCCCCCCCCATGCCATAAGACGAGATGTGGCCCGTGGGGTTGCACAAGCTGTGGCCCCGGACACTGCTCTAACTATGCATCGCGCCGATTATTAGCCCAAAGCCTCTCCAACAAAACCCGAGATTGAAGCGAATACGCATTCCAAGGATTTTATGTCTGCCCCGGACTTCACAGAGATCGAAGTCTCAATTATAAATGTGGTTACCAGTCAGACTATTATTGTGCCTCATGGGGCTGTGAGACCACCGGAGACACCTATTGGCACCCTTCCTCCAGTTGGGACTACATAATTGTTAAGTCAGGCCAATCTCGAACGCCAACTCTAGAAGAGGTTAAAGAAAAATGGAACACTCC